>JZLH01S0601190.1:44164-54846 GCA_001188425.1 Eucidaris tribuloides
ACTAACTTTGCATTTGTTTGAATAATCACATATTTAATTAGTAGCAAGTGAAGAAGTTGAATTTGTTTCATGTTTTATACAGTCACTACTAAGAGAAAAAGCCTACATTCAGAAGCTATGTGAGCTCATACTAGCAGACATGAGTATTACATTGAAACCTGTATATAAAGACCACTCAAGGGAGACAAGAAAAGTGGTCTTTATGTGCAGGTGTTCTTTAAGTACAGGTTCCTGTTATCACACATTTCAATGAAAAGCACTTTCGAAGGGAAACTAAAATTGTGGTCTTTACAGACAGGTTTTCCTTCTATACAGGTGGTCGCTAAAGCAGGTTTCACTGTATTACAAAGTATATTTCATTTTTTTAACTGCAGTCTAAAGATGGTTAGTCAGCAAACCTTGTCAGTAATGTTCCTGTGCACCATAATTTCCTTCAAACGTCCAGGATCAAACCCACCACTGGTGTCAATGTACAGGACGTTCTGTTCGGACAGGGTTGCCACTGATGCAGCCAGGCTTAAGCACAGCTTTAGGAATAATAAGCATAAACACATATTCAAAACAAAATTGTTGGTAATACATACATCCATGGGTCTTGAACACCATAGATTGTTGCAATGTTCTGATCTCTCAACACCCTATTCAGATAGAGCAATGAATTGGCACAAAGACTGCCCTGTTTTACTACCTAAAATCTTTCAGTCCCAGATGCGGACACATCAACATAAAATAATATGGAGTTTTATTGGGCAGTTGATACTCCAGAGGGTTAAATTATTCATACTGCAAGTAAAAAAAGAGGAGTGGTTTGGCATAGTCTAAGATGGATATTTTAATGATTGGCTGTGTGATAATGGATCAGGTACAACACTGACATATTTTACAACATACGACCTGTAAATACTCCATACTACAATGTGTCTCAAAAATTTGTGGAAAATAAGGTTCGTGAATCACATTACATAAAATGTGGTTCGTACCTAGGTATGAAGTGGTGTCCGATACCACAATTTTGTTCGGCGGGTTCACATTACCATGCTGCTAATCCACATCGAAAGTGAGTTATGACGTAAAGTGGCTACGAACCCCATCTTAGCCCGGTATGTTAGAATGAACCGCCGGAAGTGAAGCGCGCCCCGTTAACCGGAAACAAATGAGAGTCGGCATACCAAGATGGAACGACACTGTATTTGCCGCTGTGTCGCATTTGCACACTGCATTCGTAGAAATCGCATTCGGCCGATCTTTGTGGCAAATTTTAAATTGCGACAAATGTATGCAATATATGATTTCTTTCATTGCCATCTATCAAAGGCAAATGCTTCTCTGCATGACTGTTCCGTGATTGTTACAGACGATGCCGGCCGAGGGGAGTGAGTGGAGCAAAGTGTTAGGTCACTTCTGGTATATGTGGAGTCGATCCAGATCGAATCCACTTGTTTTGTGTTCACATCAGAGGGGGAAGTGGTTTCGACCTAGGGTCGACTCCACGTCCCTACATCAAATGTGCCTAGTGTGATCACGACCTAAGAAGCACCCTCTTTGGCAATCAGAAAATACTGTTGTGACATGCTTCTTACAACAACGTCGAGGGCACAGTGTTAGCTTTCAAATACCGTGTTTTTTTAAGTTAAATTTGCTTGTTTTAAATCTCTAGATATGTTTAGTTAACAACAACAACAGGGTAAAATCACAATTGTGTACATTTTACTACAGCAAATGATAGCATCAGGCCCTCTTCCCTCGCAAAAGTGCTACAATGTGATTTTACCCTTTCGTTGTTGACTAACCATATCTCTAGACTAAAATTAGTAAATTGAACCAACAAATGGCATTTGAAAACTTAGACTATGCCCTTGACATTGATGTAAGCATCAGTCACAACAGTATTTTCTAATTGCTAAAGAGGGCACTGTTGACTTGCACAATTTTTTTTAGACACACTGTACATAAACACCATACAAAGACAACTCTCACTTCGATACCCAATTTTGATGCCACGTATCATTCTGTCAGAAATTTAAGCCACAGCACAGATTTAGAAATTAAGAAAGAGCATGTTTGCTCTGTCTACATAATGCTTTATCCAGTCTTTCTTCAATTGCTTTGAAATACACATGAACAGTGCACTCCCGTTATAACCAGGGCTGGTTATAACGAACATGGTTATAACGAAGTTCCTGTTACAACAAAGTAGAAATTCAGGTCCCATAATTATCATCTATACATCTTTATGTACTTTAAAGGCAAGGTTCACCCTGACGTCAAGTTGGTTTTAATAAAAGCAGAACAATGAGAGAAACATATTAATGAAAGTTTGGCGAAAATCCACCAAAGAATAACAGAGTTATTGAAGATTCAAAGTTTTAAATTTGTGATGTCACGTGCGAGCAGCTCCCTATATGTCATGTGATATTAATTCCATGAAAGTGCCATTTTCTCAGAAATTTGAAAATGATTTTACCTGTGCATTCAATATATTATCAGAAACATTATTTCATACAGGCTTCTTTTAAAAAAAAAAAAAAATACAGTTATCACAAACCATTAAAAAAATAGCAATTTATGGAATTTATTACATGACATATGGGGAGCTGCTCGCATGTGACGTCACAAAATTAAAACTTTAAAACTTCATAACTCTGTTATTCTTTGGTGGAATTTCGCCAAACTTTTATTATTATGTTTTTCTCATTTTTCTGCTTTTATCAAAATCAGTTGATGTCAGGGCGAACCTTGCCTTTAACTGTTCGGTTATAATGAAATTTCGATACAACAAAAGAAAACTACCAGTCCCAAGGACTCCGTTATAATGGTAGTGGCCTGTATATAGTATGTTTGATTAATTTTTTTTGTGTGTATAGCTCCTGCCAAAAGTAGAGATGAAATTCTGATGACCTCATATTGCAAACAGTTTATAAACTTGTCATGATGCAAATTTGCCAGTTGCATGTTGTGACTCGTACCTGTGTTTTTCCTGATGCTGCTGTGCCTACAACCTCTGTCACCTCTGACGTGTAGACTCCTCCATCCAGCAGTTTATCAATGCTGTTGAAAAACAGTCAAACACAATTCACATTATAAAACTCACAGTAAATCAACTGACTGGTTGGCTACATTACAAGGTGGAGTCAATTGTTTTGGCATGCAGAATGAAATCCATCTTCGCATCTGGAAACTTGAGATAGAGGAAATCAGTTTGAAAGGCCACAGAGTTATTTCTTGGTCCAATGTACAAAAAGCCACACCCTCCCCTCCCCCTAAAAGTGGAGGTGGGGGTGGGGGACTATTCTATTCTATATTCTACACATTCACAGGTTCAAGACAATAATTTCGATACTGAATTATACCGCAAATACAATCTCATACAACTGACCTTTTCAATTTGAATTGGTAAGCCTTGAAGAAGTTTCGACACCCCTATATTTGTCATTGGTATGCTCCAGAGAGCTAATGAATGCATGAGAATATAGGCAGAGTCAATTTGAATTCAGGGAGGTACAAGTTAATATGCCTACCTATCACACCCTGTTGACAGAATGGCCACTGTTGACATGACATCATCATACAAGTCACTGCCATTGATGGGGAATGCTGCATGCTGGGCCAACAACAGTCTCCGCATGGAGAGAAGTGCCTGGATATAGTTCATAAAACAAATATGACACACATCAAATACATCAAATATAGAAGACAGATATACAGTTACTAATACTTCAAAACAGGACAGTCAAACTACTTTATGATATACCTGCCATATACAGAGTACACTTATAATATATGAATAGATAATTTGGTGTATAATGTTAGTATGTAAGAATGACTGTTAAATATTTCATTGTCTAATAAAGTTATTGAATTATAAAGTAGAGCATTTATAATGTAACTGTTTCCTTTTCTAGTTACAACTTTTAAGGCATAATTCAACAATTTTTCTCATTTGACAATCTGAGCTACATAATCTCCCATGCTGTCTCTGATAATGTCTACAAATAAATCCCTGGACAAAATGTATTTCAAAACAATCATTAAGTACTTTACAAAAGTGAAAATCTAGGAGTAACCAGTTTTTCATGCCCATTTCCCCAAATAAACTGTTGTGTTGCAATTAATAGTGGGTCTGAGGCGCAATTCATGTGTAATGTACATCCTTACATGCCTATGGCAGCATAACTTAAGATTTGTATTCTAGGATGTTTATTTGTCCATTCAAGAACTATTTTGTAGCAATTGACAATTTTTAAAAAACTGAACCTCCACAATACCAAATGTTGCCTGTAAGCAGAACATGTACAGAATGGGTCATACACACAGTTTGAGTAACTCTTTGATACATGTATCACCTAACAGATGGAAATCAAGAATGTTTCAAAATTCAAAAATTATTTTCTCACCTTGTATGACAAAGAACACTTCTGGGCCAGTTCTTCAACATCTGTACAGACGAAGTCCAGAACTAATCAAGAAAACAATAAATACATAAAGTTTAGAAAATTTGTTTCAGTAGTGTATTTTAAGATGTGAACTAAAAAAATCACAAGCAGGATCACAATTATATTTTCCAGACCCAAAACTAGTTTCTGGATTTGGATCTAGACGTATACGCTGCTGGACCAAGCAGTATATTGCAGTGGGAGATAGGGCAAGATAGCTAACTAGTCGTAATGAAGGTGGCTTTTTTTTAATCTTGCTTCTGAAGGCTTCAGTGGATGGTCTTCACATTGGGTGGGAGGTGATTCCGAGGGGTGTTCACAAAAAAAGAGTGTTTATATTGCTCTTTGTTACAACAATGGATTTTGAACTCTTTGTCATGAGTTATAAATTGTCTTTCTGGAATATTTTGAGTTTGATGATCTTTGTTTTCTTTATTTTTGGTCTTGCTCTAACAAGGAATGGGACCATTACCCCCCCCCCAAAAAAAAAAATCACTTTGAAGAAGGATAACAGTCTGAGTAATTGCCTCCTTGATGCTGGAGTGAATCTCATAAGTTTGAAACTTTGCAAGGTTGTAAACATTTTATTGCTGATTTAATGAGTGAATTTGATGGCAATGTAATTGGGAAACTGCCAACATTACAAGTGAACTGGACAGCCCATTGACGTAGTCAAATTATAGGTCATGCGAAGTTACTTCATGCATGCATTCATCACCGGCAAACTTGTGGGATCTCATAAATCTCTGTACTAAATAACATGGTCTCACAGGAAATTTACTCTGTTTTTGTTATATTGGCATGACAAAATGTGGATTTCATTAATGATACCACAAGCAATTTTAAACTTAAGTTACTACCGGTACTTTACTTTAGTACTGAGAAAAAAGTGACACAGTTAAGATTCAAAGAGGCAACTTCCATGTTTTGGCTTGGCTGGTAACAGCAGTAGATTCTATATGCTAATTTTTGTGTATGTGTAATATTACAAGAAATTGAAAGAAAAACATGAAAGAAAAAAGAATGACAAAGAAGTCAGAAGTCAGAACAACTCGATTACACGAGTTAGATCAGATCACATGATTGAAGCACACAAATATGATCTACGCCAGCCTTGTACAAATTTGAATTGTATATCAGCCACATCAACTATACTCTACATAGAAATAAATCTCAGATTTATATTTCTATGCCATCCATTTATGAATTTGAGTGTAACTGTTGTTACGACTTACGGATAGGATTAATATGCTTAACAAAACACCACGTATGGGACTATGATCTGAAAATTTGTGACCTGCCCATCTGTCATGCTGCATGCTGTGAACCACCACTTACCTGTTTTGATCCCAACTGAATTTAGGGATTCTAATACCTCCTGAGAGAGAGCTGGACACATTCCAACACGTATCAATGGCATTTTCACGAATTAATCAGCAGTGAGGGCAGTGTGAAGTCACAATACGGTATCATCATGCAGCTGACAACACAACACAGCCTTGAACAAGCCTAATGTGTAATCACAATGATAGTCTAATTGCGAGACCAGGCGCAGGACACGCAAGCCAAGCAGTGCTTCCTGGTCGAATTGTCACAACATTGATGATAAGGCAAAAAAAAAAAAATGTTGTATTGGCGTAACATGACATTTTCAAATAGGGTCGGGCGGGCGGATTTTTTTTTTTTTTTTTGCACCTGTATTTTTACATGTAAAATCTTATATTTAACAAACATCAATTCGATAGAGGAGGGTCTGTTGCACTCAAACAGTATCTTTGTTCCTGACTTGCCGTCAGGAAACACTATACTGCCCGCCATATTGCCATTTTCCGACATCCGCGCGGCCGGCGCGGCCGCGCCGAGCTAGCTGTCGTACCGTAACATCAACACTCGCGGACACCCACTGAACTCTAACACTACGGGTGTTCGAGAGTTCAAGTGGCCGTACCTTGAACTGCTCGTACCGCGTACAGTACCCCGCGCATCGCGTGCTGTTTGTTCGTTTTTGATACTGGCAAACACAGACCGTACTATAGTCACTAGACGTCCATCTTGGCCGCCGCGCTTGCCGAATACATTAGAAGATTTCATTCGCCCATAGGGACACTGTCAACAATTTAAGGTGTTGAATAATTCATAGGAAAGACAAACTACTAGCTTCCGCAAATAACAGAGAAAACGTTCCTTATTTGAATGTGCACCACTCATACTATGACAACGCCTCTACGGTAGAACGTCATAAACTAATTAAGCATAACATTTTCAACTTTGAACACGCGCGAACACGTCTGTCGCAAGGCAAAGTAAAATTTACAGCGGGCTTGAATAGGGGCCTGCATGCCTTTTACACGCAACAAGTTACAACTAATACAAACATGACGATCCTCGTTGGTGCGATGATGAGATGATAAACATGTAACAACTTGTAACAAAAAAGAATCAAAGTAAGTCAAAGCTAAGTGGATTTCATCATTAAAATTCTAACGTTACGGTTACTTAGAAGTCAGAAAATTAGATCAGGATTGACGAGAATACTACGTTATTATGTTGGATCTAAGCGTTACATCTGGCATACTATTCAGCTTCGAATCCCGGCCGCAAAACGGTATGTAACGTAACGTTAGAGGTTAAACTAGGGTTTGCTTACGTGGTTTTTTTCGGGGGGGGGGGTTTAACACCGTACTTTGAAAGTAGAATAGACTCTGACGCTTAGCTTAGGAGGCTAGATCAGAGCACCCTCACTCGCGTTGGGGACCGGTCCGTTCGTTAGTGGTCCTACCTTGTAACTTTCTAACGCTTTATAGATCAGGCTAGTCTAACGTTAGAACGGGCACACTGGACATTCACAACAACTAAGTGTGGCCGTTGTCTAAATAAAGCATCGCCGCGCGCGCGGTGCTGCGGCGGCGTTCGCAGCGACAGGCGTTAAGGATACGCTAGGCCGTGTCATCCACTGACGTTAACAGAGTTTAGTAATGTTAGTTGTTAATAGATTAGGCTAGCCTAGACTCTGATCCTTGAACTAATTAAGAACTAATGTTTGCAATGTAGACCAGACTACTGCCGTAAGCGTTAGATCCAACTTATGACTAACTGGTTATGGCTGGTTTTAGACTGAAGTGAAGGCCTGTACCAGGGCTGTGGTGGCTGTGTATCGATTTTTTTTTTTCCTACGATTTTCAAGTGCTTACCATAGCAATCTAATGTGACAGATACTGTATTCTACAGGTAGAGCCGTACGTTACCAGTCTAACTTAAGATATATCTCCTCTACAAGAGGAGATTGGCTACATGCTAACCACAGAGGCCGCTGCGCACTGTCGAGTTCGGGTCGGTGCGGCTAGGTAAATTGGCGCAAACTAACGTTTAAAAGACCAACCTTGAATAGACTTACACAGGTCAAGTCTTCGGCCTAACGTTAGGTCTGGTTGGGATCGCGGATACGCTGCTGATCAAGCAGCAGTAGTGGCAGGCAGGGCACATCTACGCGCTGTCGGATTCTAATGAAGCCGAACTCTAGCCTTGAAGACCTGGTCCTGGCTTTCTCAGTCTAGGACTGAAGGCTCGACCTTGTATCGGCGTCCGTGGCGTTTTTTTCAGTAGTTTATCAGACCGATTCTTGACAGGTATTTAGCATCGAGTATGTATAACCACCTAACCATACATGTAAAATCCCGTTCAAGATCGTCTGATCAACCGGATCGTCGATAGCAGAGGTCGAAGCCTTCAGCTATTTCAGTCCTTGTTTCTGAAAGCTTCATATTTCTGGTGGAGCAACACTAACGATTCCTTATTTTGATCCCCGTCCAGATTATGGCAAGGGACTACGTTCTACGGCCCTGACCAAAAGTTGATAAAGTATCCAGGTCTTATGGGGTGCAACGTAGACTCTAGGCCTAGGGGCTAAGCGTTGACCTGTGTGTCGAGTTGGTCCATCGTTTTTCTGGTGTTATAATCAGTCACGATCATCTACACGACATTTTGCAGGCTATCTCCTCTTGACTACCAGCAGGTACGCTGCAAAAATATCTGTTGAAAATTAGTTTTTTGTGACTAGAGCTAACGTTACATGTGATGCTAGCAGTGCACTATCGTCTGTTAAAAGAAACACTGATATAACAAAATTTCAAATTATAAAGAAGTAAAATCCTCACGGTCCCATATCTTGGATTTCCTGTATTTTATTGTTTCTTGGCAACATCCCTGATATCAAAGAAATTTGGTTTATAAAGAAACAAATTTGATGGGTCCCCAAGAGAACTTCTTTATTCAGAGAGTGCACTGAGATTTAGTCCCGAGGACGTAACGCTGAAGACAAGTGTGTTTTATGAACACGTCTGCACGGTCTCCAGCCCGCCATTGTGAAGTCGTTAGATCTAAATGTAGTTCGAGCTCAGTTTGTCGTTTGGATTACTAAAAAGAGACGTAGAAGTAGAGACTTAAGCCTTATTATTATGTGTCATAATAACTTAGTATACATAATTAGATGTAACATTTAGCAGTTATTTTTTATTTTTTGCAATTTAATCTAAAACGTTAGATCGAAGTTATCAATTACAGAAACAAAATTGCTTGAAAATCTCAGTTACAGGCTATATTGCATTCACTTGAAAATGTGTAGCATTCAATTGATAAATCATCATTGTATATATGACTTGAAATATGCAAGTTGCATGTAATTAGATCATAGTAATTAATACAAATTTCGAAACTGTCTTGAGTTTTTGACGGCATACACAATATGACCAATTATCTCGTCAAAGATGGTGATATAGTAATACTAGCATACGCATGTGAAAATAAAATGTGGACCGGTCGATCCACATTAGAACTTGCGTGTTAGTGCGAAGTCCTGAAAGGAGGCGTGTGAAGCCGATAGAGAACATAGTGGACAGATTCCACAATAAGGAAGCAGATTTTCCTATTTTGGGAAATTGATGACGTAAGAATCATGGAATTATCAACACCTTAATTGTTAACACAGCTCTTTACTTGTAAAATGAAATTTTAATAGATAATGCCGTCCGCTAGTGTTATACGTGAATTCTAATAGCCAATCAGAGAGGATGGACGTCTAGTAAACCTATACGTAGCTCTGTGTGAATGGCAAACGACCTGCTTAGTGCGCCATCTCTCGTAAAAACTTTTTTTTTTTTTTTTTGGGAAAAAGTGCAGCGGTCGGGGTTTTTTTTAGGGTCCGGGCCGGGTTACCCAATACAACACATTTTTTTTTTTGTTGGCGCTAACAAAGAAAAAAATGCCCCTGCTGTTGATGATGATAGTTCTAGCTAGAACAAGAGTAAAACCAATTATGATAATAATGATTTTGATTAATAATAACAAATAATTATATTATATTGTTAGTAATTGTAGTACATGTAGTATATAATCCAGATTTTCAGTTAAGTCCCTTCCATTTTGCCCTATTCGGTGCGTCCTCTCCTCCTCCTTCAGTCCAACCCTCCTAATCTCCTCCACTACTTGCCTCTTCCATGTCTTCTTTGGTTACCCTCTTCCCTCCTCCGACTATCCACCTGAATCTCAAACGCCCTTCTCAAAACATGATAAACATCCCTCCTCAACTGGGCCTACATCCATACCAACGTACCAGGAGCGGAGATTTCATGTGACGAGTGGGGGGGGGGGGACGAAAAGACGGAGGGCGAAATTGAAATATCCTTGTGTGGCATAAAAAATGCCCCTAGGATACATATTTTTGTTAAAAAGTGGAAACTGTGAATCAGGTTCGCAGATAACAAATACTATCAAACATAGTAACAAAAATACCCAATAATAATATGAAGTTTTGAAAATCGAGGGGGGACGATCCCCCGAGAAAAAGTTGAGAGGGGAAAATGTCCCCCCCCCGTCCCCCACGGATTGCCGCCAATGCAACATACTCCATTCGCTTTTGTGTGTCTGTCATTGTTTGTTTGTGTGTGTTACAGTTTACACTTACCAGTTCTTCCGAGGGGAGTTGTCCTCTGCGGGATAATTGTTCCCCGGGGGGGGGGAGTTGTCCTCTGAGGGAGATGTCTTCTGGGGCGAGACATCCTCCGGGGGAGTCGAGATGTCCTCCAGGGGAGACAAGGGCGTAGGCTGGTTTGGGCATTTGGAGGTGCACATCTCGGGGAGGCGGAACACGGTGCACATCTTAGGGAGGTGGAACTAAAGTTGAGAAAATCAGGCGTTGAAAGCAAAAAAAAGTGGTGCAAATTTCATTTTTGCTATTAGGGTGGAACTCCTATG
>JZLH01S0601190.1:54871-72396 GCA_001188425.1 Eucidaris tribuloides
GGAAGATAATTCAGGGAGGTACAGTTAATATGCCTACCTATCACACCCTTTGACAGAATGCCAATGTTGACATGAACATCATCAATACAAGTAATCCATTGATGGGGAACTGCTGCATGCTGGCCAACTAACAGTCTCGCATGGAGAAGAAGTGCCTGGAAAGTTCATAAACAATATGAACAAATCAATACACAAATAAGAAACGATTATACAGTTTAGCTAATGATGTCAAAACAGGAACAGTACAAACTACTTATATATACCCTGGCCCATATCATGAGTACAACTTATAATTAATGAAATAAAGATAATTGGTGTATAATGTTAGTATGTAAGAAGACAGTTTAAATTATTCATTGCTAATAAAGTTATGAATTATAAAGTAGAGCATTTATAATGTAACTGTTTTCCTTTTCTAGTACAAACTTTTAAGGCTATAATTCAATCAATTTTTCTCATTTTACAACTGAGCTACATAATCTCCGTTTATGCGTCTCTTGATAATGTCTAACAAATAAATCCCTGGCAAAATGTATTTCAAAAACATCATTATATACTTTACAAAAGTGAATATCTAGGAGTACCAGTTTTTTCATGCCCATTTCCCCAAATGAAACTGTTGTGTTGCAATTAATAGTGGGTCTGAGGCGCAATTCAGTGTAATGTATCCTTACATGCCAAATGGCAAGCAATAACTTAAGATTTGTATTCTAGGAATGTTTATTTGTCCATTCAAGAACTATTTGTACAATTGACAATTTTTTAAAAAAACTGAACACTGCCACGAAATTAAACAAATGTTGCGCTGTATAGGCAAAATAAATACAGAAGGTGGGTCATTACATATCAGTTTGAGTAACTCTTGATACATGTACACCTAACAGATGGAAATCAAAGAATGTTTCAAAATTCAAAAATATTTCTACACTCTGTAGACAAAGAACACTTGCGGCAGTTCTTCAAATCTGTAGAAAGACGAAGTCCAGAACGAATCAGAAAAACAATAAAATTACATAAAGTTGGAAAATTTGTTTCAGTAGTGTATTTAAGACATGTGAACTAAAAACATCACAACAGGATCACAATTATATTTCAGAACCCAAAATAGTTTCTGGATGGGATCTAAGACGTATACGCCTGCTGGACGCAAGCAGTATATATGCGAGTGAGGAGATACGGGGCAAGATTAGCTAACTAGTCCGTAATGAAGTGGCTTTTGTAATCTTGCTTGCTTCTTGATTGGCTTCAGTGGGATGGTATCCGTTGCACATGGTGGAGGTGATTTCGGGGTCACTAAAATGATGTTATATTGCTCTTTGTTATAAACATATGGAGTTTTGAACTTCTTTGTCATGTAGTTATATAATTGTCTTTCTGTTGATTTTTTGAGTGAGATCTTTGTTTTTCTTTATTTTTGGTCTTGCTCTATACAGAGGATTGGTGAACCATCCCTCCCCTCCCCCACAAAAATAAAAATCACTTTGATAGAAAGTGATAACATGTACTGAGTTAATTGTCCTTCTCTTGATGCTGGAGTGGAATCTCTATAAGTTTGATAACTTGGCAAGTTGTAAACTATTTATTTGCTGAATTTATATTGAGTGAATTTGAATGCAAGTGTATATTGGCTGAACCTGCCAACATTTACAGTGAACTGGTACAAGCATTGACTGTAGAATTAATATGGTCATTGCGAAGGTTTACTTCATGCAATGCGCATTCGATCACGGCAATACTTGTGGATCTCATAATCTCTGTACTACAATACATGTCTACACACGGAAATTTACTCTGTTTTGTTATATTTGGCATGACAGAAAGTGTGGATATTCATTAATGATACACAAGCAAATGTTAAAATTAGATTATCTTACCGGTAACTTTACTTTTAGTACTGCAGAAAAAATGTGAGCACAGTTAAGCTAGATTCAAAGAGCGCACTTCCATTGTTTTTGCTTTGCTGGTACAGCAGAAAGATTCTATATGCTAATTTTTGTGTAATGTGTAATATTACAAGAATGAAGAAAAACATGAAAGAAAAAGAATGAAGAACAGAAGTCAGAAGTAAGAACACTCGATACACGAGTAGATCAGAATCACATTGATTGAAGACCACACATATGATTCATACGCCAGCCTTGTACAAATTTGAATTGTATATCAGCCACATCAACTACACTCTAGCAAATAAATCTCCAGATTTATATTTCTATGCCATACATTTATGGAATTATGAGTGTAACTGTTGTTACTGACTTACGGATAGGATTGAATATTGCTTACAAAAAACACTCACGTATGGGATCATGATTGAAATTTGTACCTGCCCATCATGTCATGCGCCCATGCTGCTGAACAGCACCACTTACTGTTTTGATCCCAACTGAATTTTAGAGGCATTCTAATACTCCTGAGAGAGAGCTGGACCATTTCCAACACGTAATCTAATCGGCATTTTCACGAATTAATTCAGCAGTGAGGGCCAGTGTAAGGAACCTGTGCACATACCTGCACAGTGCAGCTGACAACCACACACAGTAACAGCCTTGAAAACATAGCTAATTGTCAATCACAATGATAGTCTAATTGCGGAGACAGAGCAACACGCAAGGCCAAGCAGTGCTTCCTGGTCCGAATTGTCACAACATTGATATAAGGGCCAAAAAAAAAAAAAATGTGTGTAATTGACGTAACATGACATTTCAAATAGGGTCGGGCGGAGCGGATTTTTTTTTTTTTTTTTGTTTCTACCTGATTTTTACGATGTAAAACGTATATGTAACAAACTATCATTCGATGAGAGGGTCTGTGCACTCAGAACAGTATAATTTGTTCTGACTGCCGTCAACGGAAACACTATACTGCCCGCCATATGCCATGTTCGGCGACAGGTCCGCCGCGCGAGCCCGGACCGGCCCGCGCCGAGCTATAGCTGTCGTACCGTAACTGAACACTCCGGACAACCCACTGACTCTAACACTACGGGTAGTTCGAGAGTTCAGTTGGCCGTACCTTGAACTCCGTCACCCGGTACGTACGCCCGCGCTCGAGCGTGCTGCTTTGTTCGTGTTTTGATACTGGCAAACACAGAGCCGTACTATAGTCACTAGACGTCCATTTGGCCGCCCGCTGCCGAATACATTAGAAGATTTCATTCCCCATAGGATCACGTGTCAACAATTAAGGTGGTTGAATAATTCATAGAAAGACAAACTACGTCCAAATACCAGAGAAAACGTTCCTTTATTTGAATGTGCACCACCTACTATGACATGGCGCCTCTACGTAGACGTCATACAACTAATTAAGCATAACATTTCAACTTTGAACCCGCGAACACGTCTGTCGCAAGGCAGAAGTAAATTTACAGCGGGCTTGAATAGGGCCTGCATGCCTTTTAACACGCAACAAGTTACAAACTAAATACAACATGACGATCCTCGTTGGTGCCTGAGATCGAGATGATACATTAACAACTTGTAACAAAAAAGAATCAAAGTAATCAAAGCTAAGTGGATTTCAGTCATTAAAAATTCTAACGTTACGTTACTTAGAAGTCCAGAAAATTAGATCGGTTGACGGAGAATACATCGTTATTATGTTGGATCTAAGCGTTACATCTGGCATCTGATTCACTTCGAATCCCGGGGCACAAAAACGGTATGTTAACTAACGTTAGAGCGTTAAAACTAGGGTTTGCTACGTGGTTTTTTTCGGGGGGGGGGGGGTTTTTTTAACACCCGTACGTTTGAAAGTAGACATAGACTCTGACGCTTAGCTTAGGAGGCTAGATCCAGAATAGCACCCTGCGGACTTCCCGGCGGGCGTTCCGGGGGGGACGCCGGTGCCCCGTTCCGTCGTGACGTGGGTCCTACCTTTAACTCTTTCTAACCTTTATAGATCAGGGCTATGTCTAACGTTAGAACGGCAACACTGGACATTCACAAAACTACAAGTGTGCCGCTTGTCTAAATACAAGCATGCGCCGCCGCGCGCGTGCTGGCGGCGCGATTGCGCGACAGCGTTAAGGATAGCGCTAGGCGCGTGTCATCCACTGTACGTTAACAGAGTTAGTAATGTTAGTGTTAATAGATTAGGCTAGCCTAGACTCTGATCCTTCGAACGAATTAAACTAATGTTTGCAATGTAGACAGACTACTCCGTAAGGTTAGATCGCAACTTATGACTAACTGTTAGGTCTGGTTAGACTGAAGTGAAGGCCTGTACCAGGCTGTGGTGGCTGTGTATCGATTTTTTTTTTCCGACGATTTTCAGTGCTTACCATAGCAATCTAATGTGACAGATACTGTATTCTACAGGTAGAGCCGTACGTTACCAGTCTAAGCTTAGATATATCTCACTCTACAAGAGGAAGATGGACTACACTTAACCACGAGCCGCTGCCGCACTTCGAGTTCGGGTCGGTGCGGCTAGGTAATGGCCAGAATAACGTTTAAAAGACAACCTTGATAGACTACACAGGTCAAAGTCTTCGGCCTAACGGTTAGGTCTGGTTGGCATCGCGGATACGCTGCTGATCAAAGCAGCAGTAGTGGCAGGCAGGGCACATCACGCGCTGTCGGATTCTAATGATAGCCGAAGCTCTAGCCTTGAAGCCTGGTCCTGGCTTTCTCAGTCTAGGACTGAAGGCTCGACCTGTACCGCGTCCGTGGCGTTTTTTTTCGTAGTTTTATCAGACCGATCTTGAACGGTATTTTACATCGAGTATTGTATACCACCTACCAATACACTGTAAAATACCCGTTCAAGATCGTCTGATCAACCGGATGCCGATACCCAGAGGTCGAAGCCTTCGCTATTTCAGTCCTTGTTTCTGAAAGCTTCATATTCTGGTGGAGCAACACTAACGATTCCTTATTGATCCCCGTCAGCATTAATGGCAAGGGGACTACGTCTATCGGCCCTGAACAAAAGTTGATAAAGTATCCAGGTCTTATGGGTGCCACGTAGACTCTAGGCTAGGGCTAAGCGTTGACCTGTGTGTCGAGTTGGTCCATCGTTTTTCTGGTGTTTAGAATCAGTCACGATCTCTACAGACATTTTGCAGGCTATCTCCTCTTGACTACCACAGGTACCTGCAAAATATTGTTGAAATATTAGTTTTTCTGTGACTAGATCTAACGTTACATGTAGATTGCTACAGTGCACTTCTCTGTTATAAAGAAACACTGATATAACACAAATTTCATTATAAAGAAGTAAAATCCTCCTGGTCCCATTATCTTGATTTCCTGTATTTTATTGTTTCTTGGCAAATCCCTGATATCAAAGAAATTCTGTTTATAAAGAACAAATTTGATGGTCCCAAGGAACTTCTTTATCTCAGAGAGTGCACTGGATTTAGTCCACGAGGACGTAACCTGAAGACAAGTGTGTTTTATGAACACGTCTGCACGGTCGTCCACCCCCATTGTAAGTCGTCTAGATCTAATGTAGTTCCGACTCAAGTTTGTCGTTTGAGATTAATAAAAAAGAGACGTAGAAGTAGAACTTAAGCTTTTATTATGTGGTCAATAACTTAGTATACATAATTAGATTCACACATTTACAGCTTATTTTTTATTTTTTTGCAATTTAATCTAACAACGTTATAGATCGAAGTTACAATTACAAAACAAAATATGCTGTGAAAATCTCAGTTACAGCTATATTGCATTCACTTGGAAATGTGTAGCATTCAATTGATAAATCATCAATTGTTATATTGCTTGAAATATGCAAGTTGCATGTAATTAGATCATAGTAATTACATACAAATTTCGAACTGTCTTTGAGTTTGACCATACACAATATGATCCAATTATCCTCGTCAAAGATGGTGAATAGTAAATACTAGCATACCATGTGAAGAATAAAATGTGGACCGTCATCACATTAGACTTGCGTGGTTAGTGCGAAGTCCTGAAAGGAGGCGTGTGAGAGCGCGAGAGAGACAAGTGACAGCTTCCACAATAAGGAAGCAAGATTTTTCTATAGTTGGAGAAATTGATGACAAGCTAATCATGATTATCAACACCTTAATTGTTAACACAGCTCTTTACTTGTAAAATGAAATTTTATAGATAATGCCGGCCGCTCAGTGTTATACGTGAATTCTAATAGCCAATTCAAGAGATGGACGTCAGTAAACCTATACGTACTCTGGTGAATGCAAACACCGTAGTGCGCCATCTCGTCGTAAAAACTTTTTTTTTTTTTTTCTTGAAAAAGTGCAGCGGTCGGGGGTTTTTTTTAGGGTCGGGCCGGGTTACCCATACAAACATTTTTTTTTTTGTTGGCCTAACAAAAGAAAAAAATGCCCTGCTGTTGATGATTGATAGTTCGTAGCAAGAACAAGTAGGAAAATCCATTATGATAATAATGATTTTGATTAATAATAAAAATAATTATATTTATATTGTTAGTAATTGTAAGTACAGTAGTATATTAATCCAGTTCAGTTAAATCCTTCCATTTTTGCCGCTATCGTGGCGTCCTCTCCCCTCCTCCTTCAGTGCCAACCCTCCTAATCTCCTCCACTACTTGCCTCTCGCATGTCTTCTTTGTCTGACCCTCTTCCCCCTCCGACTAATCGCACCTGAATCTCAACGCCTTCTCAATAAGATGACTAAACATCCCCTCCCTCTAACTGGGCCTACATCCATACCAACGTACCAGGAGCGAGATTTCTTCGCTGCACGAGTGGGGGGGGGCGGGCGACGAAAAGAAAAGAAGGAGGGCGAAATGATAAATATCCTGGTGTGGCTAAAAATGCGCTAAGGGATATCATATTTTTAAAAGTGGAAACTGTGAATGCAGGTTCGCCAGATAACAAAACATAAACATAGTAACAAAATACCCAATAATAATAGTGAAGTTTTGAAATCGAGGGGGGACGATCCCGAGAAAGAAGTTTGAGAGGGGAAAATGTCCCCCCCCCCGCCCCCACGCGATTGCCGCATTGCAACATACTCCATTCGCCTTTGTGTGTCTGTCTTGTTGTTTTGTCGTGTGTTACAGTTTACACGTACCGAGTTCTTGTCCGAGGGGAGTTGGCCTCTGCGGATAAAAATTGGTTCCCCGGGGGGGGGGGGGGGGGGGGGATTGTCGCTCTGAGGGAGATGTCTTCTGGGGCAGACATCCTCCGGGGATCGAGATGTCCTCCAGGAAGCGAAAATGAAAGACAAGGGTGTAGCTAGGTTTGGCATGGGGAGGTGCACATCTTCGGGGAGGCTGGAACAGGGAGTGCACATCTTAGGAGGTGGAACGTAAGGTTTGAGAAATCAGTCTTGAAAAGCTAAAAGAAAAAAGTGGTGCAATTATTTTGCTATTTAGGGGGGCCGGGTGGAACTCCTATGCCTGCGGGGGGGGGGGGGGGGGGTGCACAGTGCACCCAGGCACCCCCCCCCCAAGCCTATCGCCTGGAGATGTTCCTTCAGCTGGAGTGTCAGTGGCAGAGTCGTCCCCGGAAAGTCATCCCTGAGGCAGTTGTCCCTCTCAAGGGCGTTGTCTGATATGATCGGGAACCCAAATTTGTTTTGTTCAGGACCCTGTTTTATTAAGAATACTAATCAATAACTCCATAAGTCAACAGCTAACAGTACTGAAGCAAATAACAGAGACTAACTCTCCCGGTTTTCGGCGGAGACTCTCCCCGCTTGTGAGTCCATTTTCAATAAAATCTCCGCTCCCCGCTTGCGTTTGAATTTCTCAGCCGCGCCTAGCTGTGTTTTCTCCTTTTTACTGTGGGCCCCGCCCAACACCTTTTGAAAAGAAATGAATACCTGAATCAGTGGACGCATATTCTGTCATATGTTCAAATAACCTAAGACACAACAGACGAGCTTCTAAAACACCTAAAAATGGCCTCCGCCGCAAGGCAATTGCACTGCTTTGGGCGCCGTTGATGTAGGCCTACGCGCACATTAAGTCCAGAGCTCCGTTTTGCTAGGGGTCTCGGCGGGAGATATCTCCCGCGTTAAGAGGTGTTTGGCGTTGGATTTCTGAAATAAACAATCAGAACATACATTTTTGTCTGCTGTTTTAAAAAAATCGCATACTTATTGTCTGGAGAATCTGAGACCTATCAGGCGCTCGTCTAAATCAAGATTCACTCTGTTGTTGTTGGCTAGTGCATGGACACAATGTCCGCAGCGGAAAATCTATCTGCGGTCGAGTAGATACAAGTCGCATCATGTGTGTGTAGCATCCTGCCGAGGGCCGCGTACCCTTGACAAAAATGCTCCACGGTGCTTCACAGATTTTTCAACTCATGCGGGTGACTAATTAACTTTAACGGTTAAGACGCTAATCTCTTATCATTTAAAATCATCAGTGAATAATTGTGTTTTGTTTTAACTTTGAAGTAAATGAATGATGATGGACATCGTATCCCGTTTGTGTTTGGCATTTGCCCGTGTTTGTTCGAAGTTTGTTGACGCATGACATGATCATGCATGATTGTAGCGTGTGTGAGCGGTGGTGATTGGGCAAATCCTACCTCGACAGAGCGCAACACGCATGCTGCGTTTGAGTCTTGTGGGAAACTAATGAGCCATATTCTACATGTACAAACGCCGACTGTCTACGACCCCGTTCAACGTGCAACTTTTCTGCCCATTCTGACATTAAAATCTGGTCAATTTGCTGAATGAACATGTACCTCTAATATAGGTCATAGTAAAAAAAATTGAAAACTCCAGAACTTGAACCTAAATACTCCCACATTCCAAAACCGCGACACACTTACTCTGCACTTCGTCTCTGCGCAGTCCTGTCTCTCAGCCTACTCTGAAGCTGCTATACACAGCTCGTGCCCCGCGCCGCATGACGAGAGCTAGGAGACGTGGCGATCCTAACATCCTGTCGCCGACGGACCGGCGGCGGCGGTGCGGTGGACCTAGCGCCTAGCTAACGCAAGTGGTAGTCTGATAGGTTCTAAAGCCGTTTCTACTCGATATATTTCTCCGATTGCAGCCAATACTCGAATACTAGTAATCGCGAAACTGAGTGAGAACGATTACCCTTAGTGATGCGCAGCCGCGAAAGAACGGGGCCGCGCAATCCTGGGGTCGTCGCCCTACACAGCTTGCGCAAGATCGAAGTATATTGGCTGCAACTCAGAGAAATTATAACCGAAATTGAAACGCTAGACACGCTTAGACAAACGCGAGTGTGCGCCAATGCACATTACACTTATATTTCCGGGGAAAAAATGGCGAATGCGCTTGGTACGAAACGAACGAGACGTCGCACGAAACACTCCCTCTTTTTGGAAGAAGACGAGTTCATGTAACAACATTGTTATCCGACTCCACGATAATACTTTTTGGGTATCGAATGAACTCATTCCAGAGTGGGTGACTCGGTAAAGTTACGCAAAATTCTGACGTGAAATTTGACTTCAAATTTTAACTTCCACATATACACTAGAAGGAAATGGGTACCAGTGATGGCGCCGCAGTGGTACACGTGCGGCCGTTGTTTGAGCACGCTTCAAGAACTTATCGACCGAACCCCTCGCCCGCGCATGCGCCTCTTCACGCAACGGTTCGCAACCTCATTTGCATTACACTCCATTCATAACACAGTTTGGCCGCTCCTCTCCATTGGCTTTCGTGAGCTCAATCATTTGAATACGTTCGCCACAACGTAAGGCATATGTGTAGCGTGTGGAAAGCCTGCGACATCACGATCATTTTGATACCAACTCGTCATAATACCTCAAAAAGATGATTTCCTCAGCGAATATTTGCTCTCTCCGTTGGACTCCCTGTATTTGCCTGAATTTCATTCTACTTTGTCAAGTTCGGTGTTGTCATTTAGTTACATTTAACGTGCGACTGAGAGTTGTAATCCTTTCGATTCGTTGAAGATTCTGGTACACATGTATACATGGTTGTTAAATGCGCAAGTGTTGTGTGGATGATGGCCCGCCAATTGATTTGTACAGCGATACACTGCGGTTTGGTCGCCATTTCGTTCTCCGTCGCCGCGTATTACAGTTTGTGCGCGGCTTTCGCAAGAGAGCCGAAGTGCTTGGGTGCCGTGGTATTGTTTTCGGAGGGAGGCTAGCGGAGGATTAGTGTGGTGACGTTGTGACGACTTGTCGAGCGTGATACAGGTGCTTGTTTTTGGGGCCGGGCTGGGAATTTGGAATGTGCATTTGTAATATTGTGTGTACATGTATATGAACTGCGCGTTACATCGCTATGTTTGACAAGGGTATGTGGCAGCTCAAATGTGAGCTGATCGCACGTGTCTGTTAAATGTAATGTCTACGTGTGGGCCGACAAAGCTGATGTTATTTCTACTGTCTTCATTAAATGGGGCCGGGCCGGGGGTTGATTTTTTAATAAACCAAAAAATTTTTAATGGCACACAGTAACAAATGAATTGAAACAAATAATAATGGTATAAAAATAGACTAATTGTAGATAATCGTTGCATATTTTACCGAGGCAAAGTATATTAACTCGAATGACTGTTTCTAACAAATAAAATGACATTTTAAAGACAATATGTAGAAAGTAGGAGTCTCAAAACAATGTCAATAAAGGACCTTATGAATGTTATGTACCTTTGGTGTAATGCTGCCGCACATCAAATTAACATACGAGTCGTCAAAAATATCAACAACCTTGATCATGGAGAAAAAAAAAAATGTATGGTAACAGTGTAATAGAAACACACACACCACACACCACACACACACACACCAGATAGAGAGAGACCACACACAACACACCACACAGAGAGACACATCACCAACACACACACTATACACCCACCCACAAGATGTATGCAGACAACCCGCCCTTGGCATGCGGAGATCGAAAAGCACATGGCGAATCCTGCCGTCTCTCTGCATGCATGCACAGGCCTGCAATGTATTATCGCAATCACGGCTTCCGTCCGCCAAAGCCCACCACGTGCACGCACTCAAATTTCGGTCTCTCTTGCGCCGCTCTCGGAAATTAAGCTCGCGAGAGCTGTGCGAAGACCCGACGTTAGCGAGCGGTCAGCTCCGCCCACTGTAGGTCAATTATCGTCAAACTTCGCATATGCTCGTCGGCCACCGAGTGCGAAAGCTTGAGGCGATCACCAATGAGAGGCCGATGAGTTGTGTACAAGCAGTGGATGGTAAAGTGACGTGTTGAGGTCAGGGCAAAACCTGTACTTTTACTTAGGGGACCCGGGCAATATAAGTTCGAAATACCGTTTCAAAATCATCTTGACATGTTCTCACATAATCAGCTCTCCTCAATCCTTGTCTCATGTTAATGAAAATAACAGTAGCATTTTGGACAGAAAATATCGGCGCAAAATCACATGTGGTGCAGCGATTCTTTCCGTATGCGGCGGGTCTTGCGCTGACGTACTTGCGGTGCCGTGAATTCGTGAACAACGTCGCACCCTAGACAGTCGACTTGATCTCCAGGATAACTCGACCCTCTACCCTGTGTCACCGGCCGCCAGCAGGCGAGCCTAGCCAGGGTAGAAGGGTCGAGTTAATCGGGGTCGATACTGTCGATGGCGAGTTGCCCACGAATTCGGTGCACCGCAAGTACGGGCAGCGCGAAGACGCCGCATAACGGAAAGAATCGCTGCACCACATGTGATTTGGCCGATTATTTTCGTCCAAAAATGTACGTTATTTTCAATGACAAGGATGTGAAGAGAGCGATATGTGAGAACCATGTCCAAGAATGAGTTTGAACGGTATTCGAACTTATTATTGGACTTACAATTGCCGTCCGCTAAAGTACAGTTTGCCGGTGATTGTTCGATGGCCGACCGACTGAGCAGGGGAGTTGGAGAGATTCCTGTTCATGTTGAATCCCCGGGGTGTTGAACCCTTTTTCTTGGAATTCGTAGCATAAGTCATAAACATTAGGCTCAGGATATGGAATACAACATATAAGTAATGTAATTAAGAATGTAATAAAAACATTGAACTTGTGTTCAGGCTAACTGAATGTTAGTTAGTTGTTAATCATTTTACTTTAGATGTTGATCATTTTGACCTTCTTTGTCAGTTACTGAGTTAGTTCTGACCGTTTTTCACATATTGCATGTGGCCACCAAATCAAAATGGCAATGACCGTGTGCTTGGCGGATATATCATGAGAGGTTGTGTTTCCGGACGGGTTGAGTACCCGGACACCGCGCATTAGACATGTTAGAACAGCGCAGTACGCGGCGGGGAACCATCGCACGAACTTGCAAACAGAACTTGGGTACGCAGCATATATTTTTTCCCCCATAAATCTTGATTTCTCATGAAAATACTGATATTGATCATTTGAAAATTACGTTTTTTGGCAACATATTCACAAAAAATTCAAAAATTAGTTGTCCGGTTACTCAACTCCCCAACCTACATTTTGAATGAATGATAAGGGGGGTAATTATGGGTTTTAGGGGCCTAAATTATTAATGGTTGCTAAATTCAGCGTGTGCGGTTTATTTTGTCAGTAGATTGTTGACGGAATAATCGGCACACGCTGAACTTAGCAACCTAAAATAATTTAGACCCCTAAAACCCAGGATTATAGGGGTAGTTAAGAACATTTGAATTGAAGTTAGACATGTTAGATCAGTCGAACTGAATAAGAGTGGCAGTAGCAGGGAGAGGCAAATATATTTCATGTGATAACCACAGATGCGAGACACAAGTCGAAGCCCTCACCTCGGCCTTGAGAATGAGATATAGAGTGTAGGGGTCTATAGAGAATACATTGTTAGATCTATATCAAAATCGATCTGTCTGCAACAGGTTAAGAATAAGAGGAATGTAGATTTACAATGTACTGCAACAGGTCAAAGGTCACAGAGCTGTCTGATTTTGACTCATACAATAGCAACCGTGAACAACTGATTGAAACAACCTACAAATTAAGTACATGCACAACAGTGACAATGACAAACCATCACAAGAATGTCCAGCACAAAACTCTATGCTTATAGTACTTTATTTTTGTAAATGAACACATTCCACATATTAGCAATTGGGATGTTCAAAAGAAAGTAAAAAAGAAAATAACCTTTTTTCAGGACTAAGAAAAAGAAGAAAAGAGAAGAAAAATTTAACTTGGGTGTTGTATTGCCCTTGAAAAATGTTTCCAGAGGTACATGTAAAACATGTCAGTAAAAACCTAATAACTCTTTTCATTTTCCAAACAATTTTTTTCCTGCCCTCTTTCCTCCTCCATCCTCCCTGTAACTTCAGAAAAATCCTGGATCTGCCTATGTACTGGAGTTAGGTGGTTGTAGGTACAAAAAATGTCATACTCGAAGATAAAATTCAAAAACTATGTTGAACACACTATCTATTCATATCTGATGTTGATGTAATCATTTACCAATTACTGATAAGTTGTGCAAACATCTCTAGGTATAAATGTAATAATGTATGTGCAAGCAATGTATTACACTGTAGCACTTGTACGTGTATATCTGACTAACATTAATAATTCTTCGTATACTAGTTGTACATGTACATATCTTCTTTTTCAAAATAATCCAAGCTTTGTTTCAACTTTCAAGTGACCCCAATTTTCACTGTATAGTCTTAAGATTAAAAAAACATGGAGAGCAATAAAAATGTGAAACTTATGACAGTGACAGATGAAGATGCCCTCCGTTATTTACACGTAAAATGCTGGGGCAAAATGGAAGGGAGCTGTCTTTCTAGCCCCCTCGACTGCAAGTATGACCCCATGCAGTAGGCCTACACTGTGCATCCCTTGCACACAAAAACACACTTAATGTTATAGTTTCATGTATGAGGACCGAAATGCAGTGTCATGCCTGAATTTATCAATCAATGTATTTAGTCAAATATTTAATGTACCGTTATGTAAAGAGTACAAAGGTTTGTTGGCAGTCTGTGTGCTTTTGACTTTCTACCTTGCTGTGGGAGTTTTTGTAATAATTGTTTACTTAGTAAATGTACATGTACAGGTGGGGTGTAAGATGAGGAAACATAAAAAAGAGATAATTTTTTTCAAGTGTTTCTAAAATGTAATGATTTGTGTGAGAGAATGCAAGAATAGGTGGGACTTACTCAATGTTATACATTTTCATATTTCAGACAGATGAGAAGGGGGCGTTGTCTGTAAGCTGTCAAACCATTTGTTATTTGAATCAAGTGGGTGACACCATTAATCAATGTAGACAATGGCAAGCACATGTGACTTGTCCATAAGTGATTTGTCAGTAGTATATTGAGAAACTGGGGGGGGGGGGGGGAGTGGGGGGCTGGAGAGGTGTTGTTCATGAAAGTCCTCACTCATCAAGCCACAAAGAGGGAGGGAAAGATGAAGTAAATGCCATCAATCTTACTACTACTAGTCACACCTGTCCAAAAAATTGAAGTGCTCCAAAATATTATCAAGTCGAAAGAGGGAGGGGATACAGACTGCAGAGCTCTATTCAGGCTCCCTGAATCTGCTACAGTCTTGAGGCTGAATAATTTATCTTGCCACTGTAGGGACAGTGATTTTCCGTTTCCTGAAAAGGCCTTTTCCGTTTCCAAAAATCTGGAATTCCGTTTCAGCTTGTCGGAAAAATGGAAATTCCGTTTTACCATAGACTTTGTATACATGAAAAAAAATTGACAATTCCGTTTACATAAAACTTGAAACAAATATTTCTTGCTGTTCCTGTGTTTTTGTGTCAACTTTTTCTAATTTTTGTTCTGAGTTTTGTGTTTTTTACCTTTCAAAAAGACAAAATTTGGAGAAAAAAGAGGTTTTCCGTGATTTTCTGTTTCAAATTGTGATTTCCGGAAATTCCGTCCGTTTTCCGTTATCGCGGAAAATCACTGTCCCTACCACTGTTTACAGGCCATCCCCCCTCCCCCCCCCACTAAACTAGATATAATGTAATCAGTATACACTGTACAGTATGACTAGTAGTGGCACGTACAGTATGTCATGGTTATGTTACCTTTGACATTCGTCAGGAAAGTATAGTAGTTACATTAGGTGTGTTTACATGTATGTATGTCATAACATAGTAAGATTAAACCTGCGTACAGTGTGATCTGATTGTGAAAATGTAGTAAGGTGCATTATTGTAGCATTAAAAAGTCAACAAACACATATGTACAACACATCATCATACCCACCAATCCCCTCGGACCCCTCCCCCACACACAGTGACACACACACATATATGTACATGTTGGTGTGTTCAGTCGGTTGTAGGTTTCATGGTTTATGATATGACACACTCATGGGTTGTAATTCCTACATGTAATTTGGGACCAGGAACTTTAAATGTCAGTCTGTTTTACTGGCACTATATTATTAAACCATTACAATTGTTATTGTACATGTAGCAGTATGTAATTTCAGTAATTTATTGGTTTAGAAAGTACATGTAGTGTCACTATTTGACTACTCCATTGTTCTTTGACCATGTACAGATACGTGATTAGTTTAGAAAGAGATACAGTAATTACTATTTTAGTGCAATATTTTTCAACTTTATCGTTACTTCTCCAGTTCTCCATTGTTCTTTGACCATGTACCTGGTTATACTTGAACTTTTACTGATTATTGGCCATCAGCCCGTTGATTTAAATTTTACATGATTATGTTGCAAAGTAAACAACTACAACAACACCAGTGTTACATGAAGCAATACCAAGAAAAAGGCAAAACAATGTTACAGATATACATCTTGTACATAATTAATGTAGTAAGAGGTTATGCTAAATGTTGAATATATACTTAGCCAGATATGACACATTTTTCAAGTTATGGTATTTTGTTTTTTATTCCAAACTTTAAATAGTGTACTTTGTTGCAATACTGGTAATTGAACTGGGAAGATTAATGTGGACTTGAGCAGAAATGGAGGGTTTTAGTAGTACATGTACCAGTAACATGTTGTTTTTGTAGCTGCAATTTTATTGATTTGTATTATAAATGAAATGTCTTCCCCCTCATGTCCCTCAAGATCAAAGAACTGGATTCATTGTAATGTACAACATACTGGAAGTGCAGCTGCTGTATGAACAATTTAGAATGTATTGTATTGTCCTGGTAGTTATGCAGTAAGCGATGTTGTTGTAGACACAAATGGTATGTGTGGAAGGATAGAGTTCATGAGAATGTCACGTTGATTTCACGTGACTAGCGATGCACATGGCAAGAGAACTCGGCCATGACTGGAGAGGAAGGTGCATGCATGGAGAAAGTCATGAGACATGGTCATGGGACACAGTCGAGCTGAGGAGGCGGTGTGTAAACAAAGACGGGGGAGGAGCTGGCATTCACGCTTTAACCCTTTCAGTCCCTTGACATGAAATTGTATGTGTAATCTGTTGGCGGGCTTTTAGAATCATGGGTTTGTGACGGTTGTAATAAGTGAAAATGACAGTATCAACTATTTTTTGTTTTAGATGCAAATTAAAGCCCATGTAGGCCTATAGTTTTAAAGAAATATTTTTGGGATGACAAGTGAGCAAACTGTGTGTGTGTGTGTTGTTTTTTTTGAGTGTGCACTCCGTGCAGTAATTGTAATTTAATCATGTGTACAGTAGTTACATTACATATTCAACATACAATTATGCAGATCTCTTAAAGGCATTGTATAACAATGTTTCCAGTTTAAAAAATCTGAGCTACATGATTCACCATGCTACCAATGTCTCTGATACAGTCTAAACATAAAGCCCTGAAAAAATTGCAGTTTAAAACGATCAGTAAGTGCTTATAAGAAATGGAAATCATTGAGACACCATTCCAGCTTTCCTCCATAGACTGCTGTGTTGCAGAATTTCCTATCGGCTGATAGGAAATTAATAGGCCAATTGGTATCTGCACATATTGTACTAGTGACAGCATAACTGTCCAAACTTTTGTGTTCTAGGGTGTTTATTTGTTCATTCAAACACTGTAAGATATGTCAGATAGCAAAGTTCAACAATTTTTTAAACGTGTCTTCCACAGTGTTATATAGTGTCTTTAAAGCCCAAGTATAGTTTTGGTCAATCAGACAAAATTTTTGTCAATCTTTCAAAAAGTATTTTATTGTCACACCAGACATTTACCTCAACGGCCCGCACGTGTACCACGTGCGAGCCTCACTTGGACCAATTTCCTTCTACTATAGCGTTTTGCAGAGAAATTTGTAACCAAATTCATCTGGCAATTTTGCGTAACTTACCGCAGTCACCACTCTGGAATGACTTCATTTATATCCCACAATGTATTATACGTGGAATCGATAACAAATGTTGCTACAATGAACTCGTCTTCTTCCAAAAAGAGGGAGTTGTTTTAAGGATGCGACGTCTCGTCGCTTCATACCAAGCGATTCGCCATGTTTTTTCCGGAAATATAAGTGTAATGCGCATGCGCACACTGCGTTAGTCTAGGTTCTAGCCGTTTCTATTTCGGTATAATTTCTCCGAGTTGCAGCCAATACTCGAATATCGCGCCAAGCCGAGTGAGCTCGACTACCCCAGTGATTGCGCCGCCCGATCTTCGGGCGGAGCAATCACTGGGGTA
>JZLH01S0601190.1:78313-90986 GCA_001188425.1 Eucidaris tribuloides
TAACTTGAAAAACGAAGCAAGAGATAAAAATGTGAGTTGAATGTCCAATGAGTCCAAGAGTCTTTAACTGAGACGCGAATAATCGTGCGCGAGTAAAGTCTGGCTATCGATGTCGCTGAAGACTTGCTGCAGGACGTGGACGATGCGGTGTGCGTAAATGGTGAGAAAAGGGCTCTCGACGAGTTGTGTCCGTGGTGAACTAGGCTCGTGGTCGAAGCGCTAGATGGCGGACCTGCTGAACTCGGAGACTTGTAGATGCGACGCTCCGCTGTGTTGGAGCTAAAGAGCCGTGCGGAGGTAAAGTTGTTGGTGACATGCTGGCTATCGACGGTTGCTTACCAGGACAGTGGGTCGCCTGGATATGAGATATGATGTCGATAGGTAACAATGTTCGAGGCAGTGAATCGCCGAACAGGTGAGCATTGGAAAACAGCGGCAGCTGTGAATCGTGTCGGGAGCTGTTGCGGAGAGAATCGGCTATCTGTGCTGCAGAAGATAAGCTAGGGCTTCGAAGTGACAACGCCGAAATCTTCGTGACGAGAAGAGGACAACTGCCGGGTTGAAACATCTCAGCTAGCTGATGCAGTGCAAGAAGACAGCGATGAAGTTGACTCAAGCAAGATCGTACATGCGAGTGACGAGAATGATGAAAACATCGTGGATATAAAATTCGCGGGGGAAATGGAAATTTTCCACAGAGAGGTCCACGCGACAATTAACAATGATGATTGGTTAGCGAAGATAAATCATGTGTTAAAAATTACCGTGATTGGCTTAAGAATAATCACGTGATTGCTAAATTTATACAAGACATGCAGAATTATTGCAACATCACGAACCGGTTGAAACCGGTTAGAGCTGTACAGTTCAACAAACTATGGAGCGAGTGACCAAGTCACTACAATACAAACTACTAGTAGATTCTATGATTCTTTGAAACTGCTCCAACTCATGGTGGAGTTCATGTAATTTATATATTTTTATTTTGCATTCACTGATGGCCTAAAGGGGGTGGTGGGGGGTGGGGAGTAGAGGGGGATAAGGGGATTCGCTTGAAGTTACACGATGTTGCAGTACCAGCAGTAATGAAAATGAGCTCCTTTACTGAGGAGTGGAGAGAGCTGATATCCAGGGACTTGGATCAGGTTAGAATGACCCTGACCCAAGAAGTATGTCACAGCTTTAAATGCTTACATAACTTCTGTCTGGTAGCATATGATGGAACATGTGAGCTTAGTGGTGACCAGGGGAAACAAAAGTCAAAAGTTTACATTTCAAGGTAGTCTGACTGCCAGGCCATTATTCTGGAATCTACAGCCAAATTACCTGTATCCATTATCCGTGGACGGCCTCTGATGGCAGGGGTGGTCTGAAACTCAGACTAGGAGCTACTGTATTTAGTAGCTCCATGGTATGTGCATCTTGCTGTCTCTAGTGTGTTTTGTTTGTGTGTGTGTGCTGGGGGAGGAGATGTGTTGTTTGTTGGTAAACTTGGTAGCACAAACTCAGATGCACAGACACATAAAATACACATACATGTACACACACACACACACACACACACACACACACACACACACACACACACACACACACACACACACACACACACACACACACACACACACACACACACACACACACACACACACACACACACACACACACACACACACACGCACACACACACACACAATCATGTATGCAAGCACACATCTACATTAGAAAACATTGATGCAGTATGAACAATTTTGACATCTCTGGGTAAGGCGTCCCCCCCCCTGCAGACAAAGTCTGTACCTGGGTGCATTAGCATTGTCCCTATCCATACCCTGAATTGGTTTTCGTGCAATAAATTTAAGAATATTAGGGAGGTAGATGACACTAACATACAGGTCAAGTTTGAATTTGAAGTCCAAAGGTCAAAGGTCACAGCTCATTATATATGCAAACTGTTTTCCACATGATAACTTAGATAGAATTTGACAGATTTTAAAAACATTTTGTGTGTAGGTAGATGACACTCAAATACAGGTGAAGTTCAAATTCGGAGTCCGCAGGTCAATGGTCACTGCTCGTATATGCGAATTGGTTTCCACTCAAAAGAGATATTGGACAGATTTTAATAATTTCTGGTAGATGGCACTAAGATATAGACCAAACTACATGTAAGAAATGCTTACTGATTGCATTAATCGAGGGTATCCGTGTCCTATGGACACAACAAATTTCTAGTTGGTGTCTATGATAGAAGACTATCGAAAACTATACCATCTCTCTGTATATAAATATCCTTCTATTGTACATGTAGTTCTGGAGAGCATTGCATAATATTACATAATCAGGAATGCCCTGGACTGTGGCATGGAAACAAACAAAATTGTGGGTGCAACAAGGGGTGTGTCCCTTGGTCCACATTCCAAAACAGAAAGACAGACATTTTGTATACACACAAATGGAATGGCATGATGTTTGTTTGGATATTTGTTTGTTTGTCGATCATGAGCATTGTCTGCAATAATGTAACTAATTATGGTATGCTACCATACTAGCAAACAAGGAAATGGAATCTATAGACAATCTGTTGTTAATAACAGTTCCTCCCTAGAACATGTACCTCACATATAATACGACGACAATTTTGCTTGATGTAATGTCAACACATGTGCATGCATAGAATATCATTATCCACAGGCTATTGTTTACAGTGTAGACCAATCTATTGTGTAATACCAGTATTTTTTATGTTGAGAAATAAAAGAAATCACATGTGACCTGGCAAATGTACTGGTATGTACACAATCAATAATCTTTTGTGTCATTTGATGCTGATAAATTTAAAGGTCATGAATAGTAGTTAATAGTAACGTATGTACCTTTAGATAGACACACACATACATACACATACAGAACATTGTACAAACCATACCACACCAAACAACACACAACACACACAAACCCACACACACACACACACACACACACACACACACACCAATATAAACAACTAAGACATAATGTAATTTGTATGTTAGGTTTACATTTCATGAGTATACAGCTTTGCAAAGTGTATATTATGTAAATAACAGTGAATGGAGGTCTGTATTATGATAAACTACTAGTAGGTTAGATGAATGTTTGTGTCTGTGAATTTATTTTAATTTAGCTGAGGTTTGTTTATCAATGAGGGAGGGAAAACATGGACAGAGTCATTCAGTGTAACTAGAGATACATGAAGTAGAAGTTAATCGATGTCTGTTCAAGTTGTACAATGCCTGTTGTATGTGGCTAAGAATTCACCTGATTTGGTGTGAACTTTCACTGACAATCAATCATTGATTTAGTCACAGTCTAGTAATTTCTTTCTTTTCTTTGTCTTTTTGAACAGGCAAGGAACCGTGCACTACATGTACCTCACATTCATCTAGTACTGCAGTCTTGTGGAACATTCTACACATTGGAAATTTCAGACTAATGAACCCACGCAGCGGTAGCAGACTGTAGGATTGTTTTGTGCACCCTACTGCTAATTGAGCCAGACAGAGGAAGCATAAGAGATTGAACTAATCAAGCAGTGATTCATTTGAAGACAAGATTAAAACTACTGGTGGAAAAAAAAAACAGGAGGAAACGTTTCGGAAAACTTCAGTATTGATCAGCCCTTGAGGTTTTGCAAACCACACTCAAAGGAAAATAATAGTATGTCAACATAAACAACAACTGAAACAGAGAATATTAAAAAACAAACCAGTGGCAGTGGCAATGATTCATAAAACTTCTGTGATATCATCAATACCAGCAATATTCCAAAACCACCAAGTCAAATCCAGAGAGAAGTCATCATAGCAATAGACAGTGTTGAGAGAGTGGTGTTACTTCATGATCCAGTTGCTTCTTCTGCATGTGAAGTGAGACTGGTAGGCCAGCAATAATGTCACCAGTCTCTGTGATACCATTAGGTATTCGGGACTGTAATAAACTGGTTCACGGAACAGAAATACCAGGATAATTTGCATTCAATTTCACCATGTGGAAATACGTTTGAAGTTTGTTGATCATCAGACTAGACTCAGAATTACATTTAACTTGTTCACATTTTTTGTGTGAATGACTCTGTTTCTCAGAGCAGTGGAAAGAGAACATTTTTGTTGAAACCACGGACACTTTGTTACAAGTGATTAGAGTTGCAGGTGTATCAAATTTCATTGAAACCTGCATATAGAGAACTGGTGGACAGTCTAGTTGACCGGGACAGACCCTGCGAACTAATTTTTAATGATGACCATTGAAAGTAGCCCAGATGGTCAAGATGAGACTGATTTTGGCATCGAGTACGATGACGCTTTCTCCTGCAAATACATAGCCAAACACGTGCTGGGAAGGTAAGTTTGGGGATACCAGATCCTTACAGTTTTGTGTGCTGGTGGGAGGGGTGAGGTTCGGAGGAGAAGAAGGGTGTACAGATTTACGAGTCCATCAGACCCTGTTCAGGTCTTTAAAAAATCTAAGAAATTATCTTTAAAAAATTGAACTGCTATATTGGTGTATTCATTGGAATATTTTTCCGTTAAGGCATCGTATAACAATATTTCCATTTAAAAAAAAGGTGAGGTACGTGATTCCCTATGCAACTAGTGTCTTTGATAAGGTCTAAAAATGAAGCCCTGAAAAAATTGCAGTTCAAAACAATAATTAAGTGCTTTAAAAAAAAAGTAAAAATCATTGAGAGACCATTCCACTTTTCCCCCATAGACTGCTGTGATGCAGAATTTTCATCGGCTAATTTATCGAATAATTCAAATGTGCCAGTTCTTATCTGTACATATTTTACAAGTGACAGCATACAGGTGTAGCTGTCTAAACTTTTGTGTTCTAGGGTTTTTATTTAGCCATTCAAAACTGTCAGATATGTCAGATAGCAAAGTTTGACAATTTTTTTAAAATGGGTCTTCCAGAATATTATGTAATATCTTTAAGCATTTCTATAGTCACCCCGATGTAGTATGTACAGTACCAATCATTTTTGTCCGGGTCATTATCAATTGTATATGAGATGAAAAAGTTGGAGCAAAGTTCATAGATGTATAATAACTGTGCCATGCGGAAAGTAATAGGACTTTTGACATCTTGTAGTGATGTCATAATGCTTGTTTGTTTTATCTATGTAAACTTCAATAACAAAGTTCAATAATACTATCACTACCCACGTGTGTACAGACCCAGCTTGTGTGCATGTGAAGGACATTTCACGTGTCGTTTATTCTTCAGCCATACTGTACAGGGTTCCCAGTCAACCTGGAAATCAAGGAAATTCTGGAAAATGACTTCCCCTGTTTTCCAGTCAGGGAAAAGTCAGGAAATTTGAGAAAAGTTCCTCAACTCAAGGAAGATCAATTAATCTTGTTGGTTCAGTGGTCCGACTTTCTCGCCTCACGAGAATAAAAGAAAAAGGTGAAGCAAGAAATAGGTCGAAATGTTGATCCTGGAAGTTTTAACTTTCATCAGAGAAAAATCAAGGAATTTTGTTTTCATGAAATGCTGGCAGTTCTCTGTATAGCAGTCTGTATATTTTGTAAAATTCAAATTTGTGTTATTCTGCAATAAAAACACTGAGAAAGAACTTCCCCTCTCAAAAATTAGAGACGTTTGGTATTATTTTGCCAGTTTAGTTTTGACATAATATAGGCCCATGGTAATTGTTGACTGTAAGGTTCATTTTACTACTTCTGCATACGTCAAATTTTTGTCTTTTGCAAATTACAAAATATTGAGTTATGTTTATGTTGTTAACGTACAATGCATACATGCATGATTCAAGAGGTACAGTAACAAAATGGCTTGCAAATTGGAAAGTAATTTCATTGCCCTTTAGAAAATGTACATCCTCAGTATTTACACTTTTGGGCTTATGTTTCACGTTTGTAAGTTTAAAGGTGAATCTGTTTCAGTCTTTAGCACATTGCTTCAAACTTGGTATTAAATGTGATAATGGGACTAATTGTAAGTAACTGGCTTTACATTTCAAAGAATAATTTGCAGATATATGTTTTGATATTGTGTAAGGAGATGGCCCAATTGTTGCAAAATAATCCAAATAAAAATTCTCTTGTGATGCTCGGCCAAATTCATTTTCAGTACCATTTTCAGTACGGTCCGTGAGATTTGTCAATATATATGAACTGTAATTAAGAAACTACAAACAATAAACAATACAAGTATAAAGTAATGTATACAATGATGATTTTGTTATCTTGGAGAACAGTACATGGATGGTCAATTTGTACATGTAGGCAGTTCCACATCAACATGTTTACGCTGATACATTTTGCAATGTAACCTTCTCTTGCTCAAGTTTCTTCAATGCAGACATTGTTGATTGATTGCATTCCTGATGGAAGGTTGGATTAAAGCTGATCACATGTTTTGAATTCCACTATTGAGTATACATGTGATGTGTGGATGATGAGTTGTGTTTGTTTGGTTTCCCAATTCTCTCTCCTCCCCTCTCCATCACATATCTAAAGAAAAAAGAGGCATGCATTTGGCAAATTTCCTTTGTAAAGGGACATAATGTAATAAGACATCCTATATCAAATATAAATATGATGGTTCTTTGGTTCCTGGTTCAAAACTAAGTGATTGTTTGTTTTATTCCCAGTTATTGTTGTGGCTGTATGTTGTTGTCCAGTGCAGGAGTTAACGTGCCAAGGTGTACACATGTATTCTTTGCTCGAAATTTGTAATGTGGTTGACATTATGTGTGGGCGTGTTTTACCCCGAGACCGGGACTTCACATTATTATAGTTATATCATTTCATATACATGTATAACCAAATACCAAATCAGCAGAGTTTGACTACTTAAAGGCCATCTGTTTTAAGATAAACGGTGTTCAAATCTTTGAAGAAAAAGTGAAAATACACTGGGTAGAAAATACAGGTATTGTTAAGGCAGCCTTCTAGATTTGCATACATTTACTTAATACTGGTATGAGGAAAACATTTAGTGTAGGTATCAAAATTATAGACTTGGATAATTTACATGTACAATGGAACCATGTGTGATTATAATCTCTGGTATCTAAATACTAAATGTGAAAATTGTGTTATATGTGGAGGCAATTAGGCATCATTCATACATGTAGCATGTTCTAATCAGCCTGGACTGTCACTTTCTGTTCCATGGTATTAACAGTGGAGTAGCACAGTACATGTATTTGTGACAAGCAGAAATATGTGAGGGCAAGTGCAAGCTATTTTGCGGTGGTAACACGTGGGACATCAGAGGCAAAAACGGGCTATTTTCCCATATGTTGTGATGAAACCCCAATCCTTGGGTATATTCTAATAGGATAGACCAATGGTCCCACGTGTTACCGATGAATAAATTAACATTGATTTAATTAAAAAGTGACCGATTTTAATTTTTATTTCTATTGTGGGTAAAGATCCTTAGTACCTATTAGAATATACCCAAGGATTGAGGTTTCATCACAACATATGGGAAAATGGCCCGTTTTTGCCTCTGATGTCCCACGTGTTACCACCGCAAAATAGCTTTGACTTGCCCGTGAACAAAATAAAAAAAGTAATCAATTATACAAAATTAGTGAAAATAACATGTACATGTACGTACACGAACATGCACATTTTTTCATGACCTGTTGTTGATTTAGTGAATTGTCATTGTGACTTTTTTTTGAAATAATTTTGAAAATTTTAATGGAATACCGGTACCTGTGTAATATTACGTACAGAATGTTGATACCCTTTAATCTTTCAGCATTTTATTGGGGGGGGGGGGGCACATTTTGAGTGTTGAAATTGTGCAGGCATATTTCAAGTTGATGCAATATACCTGGACATTGGCCCAGATAATGATGTGTCAAGTAGTTGTCAACAGGTCTAAAGTACAATTCATGTTCGTACGTACTTTACAAGGCACCATTTTACGTAACTTGTCAATTGCAGCATCTGTGCTTGAGCTTCATGGATCAATAATGAGGGATCTCTGCTTAAGATACAGTAGTTTTGCTTCATTGTTTTCACATTGATTCTGTTATGTTCATCCGGTATTCATGTTTGTCCTTTTGTTATTGGTAAGCACATTAAGTAGTATACTTTTAAAACTAGTGGTATTGGAAACACTGTGTTTGACTGATCATTCATTCATGCATAAAATGACTGAAAAGGGGAAAAGACAGGGATATGAGTCTGTAAAATGTAGAACAAAGGATACCTGTCAATCACTTCTTGTGTGTGCTTCTGTTGTCATCTTCCATATTCTTGGGAAGGTGTAAAATCACAATCACATTGTTTTCTGTAAAAAATGCAGTGTACATTTCACAAAAGAAAGAGGAAGGAAGGAAGAAGAAAAAGATAGAAAGAGATGATGATGAAGAAGGATGAGGAGGCGGGTAGGAGGAGGAGGAGTGAAATTGTGTTAGAATAACAGGACGTATTTTGCAAAATGTTGCATCTAGTGGCAGAATCAACATAGGTTTGAGGTTTGTCGGTGCATCCTTAAAGAATTAATATACAGAAGTACGAAGCAAATGGAAACAAAATTACATACAAATGTTAAAGATGATAGCTTTCATACATGTAAATAGGTCCACAGAAGAACTATCCATATGCTTGGAACATTTTTTAAGATACATGTATAGTCTTATAGTCGTGTCTTTGTCAACTGTTTCTTCAATTCCAGGGGTGTCAGTAGTACGGTCCGGCTGTGCATCGACCGCGACACTCACGAGGAATATGCGGTCAAGATCATCGACATCACAGGTCAGAGCCATGGGGGCGAGAACCGGGCCGAAGCTATCAAGGAGGAGTACCGCAACGAGGTGACCCTCCTACAGAAGCTACTCCAAGGGGACGGACACCCCAATATAAGTAAGAAATCAGAAAATAGGAATTGAGTACTTCTATTTTCTTATCAAGATCGAGGATAAGTCCTGATGAAATTTAAAAGAAAATGGCAAGATTGGAAGTAGCCTACAATTTAGGACACAATGCTCCTAGAATCAAATTTACTGTTTTAATTTTCTACTGTAAAAATTTCAGTCATGCATTTTCTCTGTGTTGTACAATTATTATCAGAAAATGCTGCGATGGTGAAATTTCTTTTGTAGCTTTCTGAGGGTCAATTTGTATCAGGGCCAGATATTAATTCAATACTGGAAAATGAATGCTTGTTCCTCCTCCAGTAAACAAATAAAAGACAAATACACCCAGCCTGATTATACACTCTGGCATGTATATATTGGTATATGTTTCAGTGTATTTGGTTCTTGAAATATTTTTACTTCTCCCAATCCTGTTATTGCCCTTTAATTTCTTTTGATGAATATATTAAACCTTTATCAGAAGCAAAATGATTTTGAATTATAAATTTTAGTAAATATATATTTATCAAAATGTTGAATTGGGAAATTTTATAGAAAAGTTTCATTAGAAAATACCCTCTTTGATAATATCAGGTATGATTCATGCCAATTGGCTAATGAACTTTCAGACATAAATCCCTCCAGAGCCCTATATTGCATAAAACTTTCACAAGAGAAACATGCATCTCGGGTAACATTGGAAAACTTTGGTAAATGGTAAGTTACAGTAATTTTACCATACATATGTATGGAAAAGCTGTGGTTAAAATAACCAGAGGTTTTCTATGGTAAAAGTTATATGCAATAGGGACCAAGTGACATGTTTTCTGCTTGTATATACCTTCCATCCCTGGCAGTTAGACCTAGTAAAACTGCTGATAATTCTTTATGAAAAATTGACCATGTTTAATGGCTTTAATACTAGAACATACTAGAACAGTTTGTTTTTATTTTCAAGCTTTTAAGATTTCACATATTTCACATTTTGTCTCCAAAATGAATCTTGCCATAAAAGTGAAAACTGTTTGTAGTTATGGAGTCTGAGGATTGTAGTATTGAATATTAGTTATACTGTATACCATCTACACACCATGTCCATATGCTGTTTGACCTGACTAACATTCCCCTCCCCATATCAAATGCTGTTGTATTGTTATACACAATACCAGCAGAGCAACACCTTTTCAGAAGCCACGCAATACACTTGTAAGCTTATTTGTGAGGAGCCATGAATATAACGGTCAACCGCCAATCCACACCATCAGTTATTTATTCATGTATTCAGGAATTCAGTCTTTTCAAGTCAAATATAATAGGGCATCTCATGTTTATTCAGTAGTCAGTAAATCCCTGGGGGCTAGAATAAATACTGGTAGAGAGGTAAGCATGCCTTCTGTCAAAGGACAACCGCATTTGAAGCCACGTGAGTATTACGTAATACTGGTTATGCAAGGAAGGTTTTTGTACGCCCACAATAATTGCTTCCTTTCTTCTTGCATGCTGTGTTCTGTTCCGCGGCAAATCCTTAGCGTTACCTTTGATTTGGGTACGTGGACGTAAAGTAATTCAGATCAATCGGATGTCCAAAGTCGTCTGGAACTTTATCATCTGTAGACTGTTCCTGCATAATTTATTTATGGTGGAGTTCACTAAAACATAATTGGATGGAATGCGTGATGGATCATATTTTCCCCTTTGAGGATGATTTGATTTTGATATCAGAAGTATTTTCTGTGGAGCCCAGCTCAAGATATCTCGGGACTTATTCCTCAGCAGGTTAAACTGAGGCTTGGCCCAATGTTGTGTCTTCCTGATGCATTTTACAGTGTTTCTCTGATTGGCTTCCAGACCTTTAGATTGACTGATCCTATAAATTGATTAGGAAAATACCGTCTTCAGTCAAATGCTTTGACTAAATCTAGTGTCTTGATTTCCATGGGACTGACGTGGAAGGACTGGCATTGACTCTGAGGAAGAAAAAGTCACATGGTGTGAAACCACTGAGTTGTCAATATATTTGCGTACTGGATGTTATTGGAATAAAGAATGGCTCCATCTCGTGGAAGTGTCAAATGCACTCCAGTGTGTCGTCTAAGAGTCAATTTAGCAACAGAACTTTTATTCAGAGATGATGGTATGAAGAAAATGATAATCATCTAGTGATTTATTATGAGAATTTTAGAGTACTCTTGTACAAAAAAATATTATCTGTTTGTAAACATATGCTAACATATAGCTCACGAAATTAAGAAGGTGAAACTAAACTGAAAAATATAGCTGTTTGAAGAGTGGGATTACATTAACTTTTCTGAAACAAGTTTATCTAAGTGCTGAATTTTTTACACTGTTGAAACAAAGTGGGTCAAGTTTTCCAGCCAGCAAAAACCAAACTTATTGATGTATAAAATTCATTGTGGTTTTGATGCACAATTGCTTGTACAAATTAATTTAATCATACATCATTGATTTACAAATTACTTTGAGCTGCTAAATTGGCATTGTGTCAATATGTTCCATGTACCCTTTTAAGTGAAAATAAATAAGTAGATAATTAATAATTAAATAGATTAATAGATAATGGGGAGAACTTGGAGAAGTGGGTGAGTAAACCAACCACCCCCCCCCCAAAAAAAAAACAAAACAAAACAAAATATTTCATAAAATTTGCACCGAAATATGACTCGCTACTTTCCAATCTTTTGTGGAACCTGCAGTCCCTTCATACGAAATCCTGGATTTGTTCCTGTGTACTACTGTTCTTTAGTTGATTTTTGTATCAACTATCAATAACTGTGTATTAATCAAATCAATTGTGTTGTATCTTTTATCCAGTTCAATTACATGACTTCATCGAATCAGCAGCGTACTTCTTCCTCGTATTTGAACTGTAAGTATAAATGTTATGTAATGCTATCATTGTCAATTTAAAACCATGTGTCTGGAAGTTTATACTGAGTTGCAGGTGTACCTACAGTATGTTTAGTACTTTAGATAAAGTAATGCTTACATGAAATGCTTATTGTTGCTGTTTTTAATTTCAATTAGTTTCTGATATGTAAATCATCGTAAGCACATTACAGTTTATTTTAAGCACAGTTCCCTGCTCTAAAACTACAAATGCCAAGTTTAAACTGGCATTTCATTTTATTTATAAAATCATTCTTGATTTTTGTCATTGATATTGAAATATAATGTTAAAGTAAGCTCCAACTTTTTCCACGGATATCACAGAAGTTTAGGTACACGTAGGCCTACGATGTGGAAAACAACATTTTGAACAAAGATTGAAAAAAATTATGCCTGAAAACTTCCCCCTTAATAAAATTAATGAATGTTAATTGAATAAAACTTAACTAATTTACCAGTAAATATGTCCCCAATCCCAAATCAAATCCCCCATAGGCCTACTAATACTATAAAGTTCAACATCATTTGTGATTTTTTCAAAAAAGTTTTGAGTCAGAAAATTGCAAAATTACAATGTGAAGAAAAACAGAATTTGACATTTGTAAAATGGAAATTTTTTGGCTTTATGTTAAAGTGTAAAATGTGTATTTTTCCATTGTCTCTTTCTCAGAATAATATATGTTCAAGCTTATTCTTAGTGACATGTCTGGAATGTGTTGACCCAGACCGGTTGATAAAAAAAAAAGAGTATGGCCTATGTGGTTTCAAATAGGTTTCAACATGGGATCAAAATCATGTGATGACCATTACATTAACGATGGGTTAGGACATAAAGCATCATTGTTAATGTGTGATCTTGCGAAAACAGACTCTATGTTA
>JZLH01S0601190.1:95646-120591 GCA_001188425.1 Eucidaris tribuloides
ATGTTTGGAGGAATTTAAGTTTTAACAAATACTAGATCTAATTCACATTTTATAAGGAAACAAAACAGTAGGTAACTGTCCTTTATGATTTTAACCTTTTTTGCAATCATCCAATATCAAGTTGCTTATATTTTTTTGTCCTAACATTAAAAACGTAATTGGATTCTTTCCATACAATTTTTTTGAGGAAAAGTCTGTGTGAGTCAATAGCATGCAATATAAGAAGTGAAAGACATATCAAAAATTAAAAAGAATCAAATCTTGCAGTTCTTTAAGTATGCTTGGTAAAATTTTGTTTTTATTTATATTTTGAGTTGGGAATCAGTCTAAATCAGGCCCAATTTATCGTGGGCTGTTTGGGGACGTTTGTAATGACATCTGAGCCATATGGTTTATCCATAAAGGTCACTGGCAAATGCCTGGTTGTCATGTTTCTCAAGTGACTTGAGGAATATTTTTGCACATTCTGCATATAAGTCCATTCCATTACAAGCTTCATAACACAATCATTGTTTACACATATTTTTCCACACTATCTGAATGTAGTAAATAAATCCCCTATGCAGTCAATCTGCAAAGTCATGTGATGAATTGAATAACATGAATTGTATCAGGAACTCTGTTGTAGTTATGGCATGTTTGGAAGTTGGTATATAAATATTTAGATATTTTATTGTAGTCATCTACACTCACCAAGACAAAAGTGTGATTTATCAGGCATGAAGAGACAGCTCCATTACATTACCTTTTATCAAGTTTCTAACATTTATCTCTGTGTGTTTACAATTGTATGGTGTATGGAGATGATTTATTATGAACTTGCATGAATAACAGGAAACCTACCAGTACATGTAGTGACTAACTGATAACCCAGTACACCCATTAATCTGGTGGTTTTGGTACTGTCTGTGACTTGAGAATTGTCATTCACAAATTATCTTTCTGAATTTCTGCTTTCTTTAGCCTTGACATTTGATGAGCATCAAGTCCATGTGTACTTCCTGGACATTTTTAGGTTCAAGTTTAATAATTATAAAAAACCTTTTAAAAATGGCAATCAAATGATAACCAATAATACTGAGAATTCAATTAAACCTGTAATTCAGATGTTGAGTGTAAAATTTGTGGAATTTTATGAATTTCAAATTACAGTTTCAAAATGAAGAAATACAGCATTGACTGTGAAATTTGTTAAGTTTTTATGAATTTTAAATCGGGCAATTTCAAAAGGCAAATTTCAAAATGAGAGAATACACAAGTTCAGCAGTGGAGAAAGAAGGACTGTGTTGAACTTTTGAATTTATTCAACATGTCAGTCTGTTGAGACTCCCACTGTATATGGTAAAGTCTTCAAATCAGTTTTAAAAAGATGTCTAATGACCCCTAATTTTGCATTAATTCACAATTTAATTTGCCAATCCTTGAAAATACACATTGGATTACAAAGTCATATTTCTAGATACTTAATAATAAAAAGAATGTGTGGTAATGAACCCCAATTCTAAAAAAAAATAAATAAATAAAAATAATATAACATAAACACAGTCTAGACTAGTAACCCATCGTAATGTTACAGAACTAACAAAACTATCCCTTAGTTTCCAGGTAAAAAATGAAATGTTAATTTCCATTCATCCTTGATTTTACTAAAAGGTCTTTTAAATTCATTACTAAAAGTTAATTTGATAATGATATAAATGCTGCTTATCCTGTTTTCATCACCAGAGTGGTAATGAGATATTGCAACAGTCTCATTTTAACTCTACTAGTGTCACTGATATATTGTTTACATATGTAGTTATGATGCTTGATCTTGAACTGAGGAGCCATTTCAGTCACCACAAAATACTGTAAATCCATATGACTAAAGCTCATGGGTTCATTTTTTTTTCACACCAATCTCCATGTTTGAAAATAACGAATTTAAGGAGGAAATGGTTAATTTGTCATACTGGTAAATCGTGGAACTGAGAATCATGACATGCAAAGTAACTCAATGCCAAAGAAGATGACATAGTTACAAACATTTATTTATTCTAAGATCATGATGAAATGCAGATGAAACACAATAATTTGATTGTACTGTTGACAACTAGCAGTGGTATACAAACTCTGGTTGCATTTCCATGGCGACAGATAAATAACAAAATTCCTGGAAATTGCAGTTTATAAGAGATCATTGGATCAATTTTGTGTCTGTTGTTAATGAGAATAAAGCCAGTGAGATCATAGTTCTAAATTTAACACTTATAGGAAGTGATACCACATTGTGGCTTTTTCTTTTGGTGGGGGGGGGGGTGGGGGCAGGAAGAATGTTGATGCTGTAGTCTCATTCTTATACCTGGTTCAAAATCTGTTTTACTTTATTGGAACTATTGAACATTTGTTCAAACCAATCATCAGAATTGTGATGCAAGCCTACCCTTTTCACATGAGAAATAAGCTTGATATTACAAAGGCTAGCAATGAATTGCAAGATAGATTGATTATTTATTTAGGTTTAAAAGTCATTTTCAGGATTTTTACCAATATCTCAATCTACTGGAAATTTGTTTAAAAATAGTAGAAAACCATGGCAATGCAATTTTATCAACTTTTCTACAGTAGCACACTTGGTGTTACTCTGTATAATACAAAAGTTAACCCATCTCGTTTATGATTATTAACAAACCTTCAAATCGTTGCAGTTTTGTCAAATTTATGTTTACAAGTAACAAATTAGATTTGAAAAATATTTCTGTGTGTAATTTGCAAATGTGTGAGTTAGGCTTTGAAAAAAAAGGTTATAAAGTTTGTAAAGTTTATAAACTTTGTAAACTACAAATGTTTCATTGGGAGGTCAGTTCACATAGTCACAAGGTAAATTGGGTGTCATCACTTCCTACCAACCAGATCAAACTAGAGAAGAAAACAATACAAATCGTGCATTCGTCAGATTATGCCCATAAACGTCTGGTGTTTTCTGCGGTTTGACAATGGGAATTCCTCACGTGGGTATTGGGGAAATTCACGCAGGTCGTCCATTTCCTGTCTAGCTTCGTCACCAGAAATGAGGTTGTGATTCTAGCCCATTTGACAAGCAAATAAAGTTGGAATAAGAACTCATCGGGGCAATTAAGGGAATTGTTCAGGGAATATATTTGAATCATTCCACGAGTGTTCATTTCTAATCCGATGTGATAAACAACTTCTTCGACTGTGCTACTTAGTGGAATATTTGCTCTAATCAACTGGATATTCTTATTTTTCCAGTTAAAATCTTGCAAAGTTATTGGAATTGCTATGTTATTGGATTATCTAGGCACTGGTGTGCAACATTTGTGTTTGTGATCTTAGAGTTATTTCATAATTCAGGTGTGTTTTGTTTTTGTTTTTTTTGTTTTTTCTAGCCAAGTATGTGTTTGTGACATAAGTTCACACTTGAAACTTTATAATGAGTGTCGATCAGTCATTCATGTATTATTAAACTGATATTCGAGTATTTCATAATTCAGGTGTGTTTTGTTTTGTTTTGTTTTTTTCTAGCCAAGTATGTGTTTGTGACATAAGTTCACACTTGAAACTTTATAATGAGTGTCGATCAGTCATTCATGTATTATTAAACTGATATTCGAGTATTCATTTGTTCTTTTATAATGTACATCAAAATTTACAATGCAATGAAAAATCCATAAATGTCACTCATCAATCATGTTTTCTAACTTATACTGGCATTTTACTTTCGCGAACATGTTTTTATTTTCATTCACCTCTGAACTACCGTACTTGCGGCAGTCGTCATCGGCTACTTCAATATCACAAGATACGAATAGTTCCCTATTAATGTGCCCTGTTGTGTCAAAGCTGGATAGTTTGTTGATTTTCAAGCTGTTTTGTCGCTTTCTTTTTTAACAGACTTGTTGGAAGGCCTCCGTTCTGGCATCGGAAGAAAATGCTGATGCTGCGTGCTATCATGGAAGGCAGATATCGATTTGGAAGTCCAGAATGGGATGACATCACAGACACACCAAAAGATTTAGTGAGTACATTTTATTCATTCAACCTGATTATCTAATTTTTATGCCCCCGCCTTGAGTGGGCATTAAGCGTTGCACCTGTCCGTCCGTCCGTCCTTCCCCCAATTGGTTTCCGCACGATAACTTAAAAAATATTTGACGGATTGTAAAATTTTTTGGTGTGTAGGTAGATCATACTAAAATACAGGTTAAGTTCGAATTCGGAGTCCACAGGTGAAAGGTCAAAGGTCACAGCTCATTATATATGCGAATTGAGTTTCCGCATGATAACTTTAAAAAATTTTGGTGTGTAGGTAGATCATACTAAAATACAGGTTCAAGTTCGAATTCGGAGTCCGCAGGTCAAAGTCAAATGCGTCGGGCTCATGCAGATTGCTTTCCACATGATTACTCAATAAGAAATGCTTACTGATCGCGTTGAGTGGGGGCATCCATGTCCTATGGACACACCAAATTTCTAGTTAAAAAATGTGTAACAACAATATTATCTTTCGTTTTTTCAAGTTATGTCAAGTTTGCAAAGTTACTGTTGTGAATAGAATTGGCTACATTAGAATGATTGCTGTGATTCTTTATTATCATTCTAAATCCAATAAATAAACTCTTGTAAGGTGTTGTAAAACTTTATATACTGATTGTCTCTGTTTAATAGTGTTGCTAAAAAGAAATTCATTTTGTAATTGATCAATCTGCAAAAATAATCTTCATTTTAAAAAAAATATATAAAAAATACTTAATGATTAAATAGTGGATGATTGTCTTTAATGCTATGCTACAAATCAAGTGATGATACTGGTAATGATTTATAATATATTCATATGTACAATACCATTATCAGTGCAACCAAGAATGTCAAAAGATAAAAACTTTGAAAAGGTTATAGTTAGTTTAACTCCAAAGTGTGACAAATACCCAAGTAAAAAAAACAAAACATTATAATGCATTTTGTTCACATTTTCTCAAGTTGTAATTTGCCCACTATTGGCATAGTGTTGCTCCAATCATGTGGTCCACACATTGAAATGTAAAATACTCATCAAACTCTTCACAAATGTTAATGTAAGTAACGACAGAATCTCTACAAAACCATTATACCTGCCGAATAAAGTTCGTGAGGGAACTCTGCAAAGGCTCTGTACGTGTGTGCATGCATGTGTGTGTTCAAAACGTTCGATTTGATAGCTTTTTTATTTCTTCACTAGACTGATGAGGCTTGGTGAGGGCTTCCAAACTTCTACACAGAATTTAGGAATTCATTGATTATGCTAATTTATGCAAAATTCAATCAAAATTGTTAGAAATGCAGCAATAGCAGCTTGTTTATCATCATTTCTCTGATTTTGATTATGTTTTTATTATCTGATTGATAGTTAAATTTGAAACTTCCTTGAAACTTGACACTGACTTTGTGTTTTAAGCTAGACCTTTCAAAAATTAGAGCCATTTCAGAGACATACACTTGTAGCAGGAATGTATATTGTGCATGGCATAGTTAAATAATTCATTTGTTTGATTCTGTTCCTTCTTTTTGTGTAGATATCCAAGTTATTAGTAGTAGATCCCAAGTTTAGATATACCGCCAGAGAGGCCTTGGATCATCCGTTCTTCCAGCAATCAGAGGTGCCAGCAGGAGAAGCATTTAATGCAAGGAGAAAATTCAAGGCAAGTTATGCTTCATGTCTTTGTAGAAGTCCTTGGCACTGGCCTACCTGGCACACATCGTCACAGGAGCCAATTTTTTTATACTCCAAAAGTCCCGCGATTCCAGAAAAGCTGATGTAACTTGGGTGAAGTATGTACATGTAATATAAGGCACCAATGAACTGATCAGATTTCAGGGTTAAAAGGTCAAAGGTTGAAGGTCACGAGGCCCCATTCTCGGTGTCTTTACCATGATAATGTGAGAACGGCTTATGGGATATTGATGTAACTTGGGTAAAGTAAGTGTTATAAGGCACCAATGAAGTGTTCGGATTTTGGGGTTGAAAGGATCAAGGTCAAAGGTCACGAGGCTCCTTATTTGGTGTCTTTACCACAGTAACTTGAAAACATCTTATCGACTATTAATGTAACTTGGATGAAGTACATGTATGTATTATGGGGCACTGATGTATTGATGAGATTTCAGAGTTGAATGGTCAAAGGTCACAAGGTCCTGAACATTTCAATTTTGGAATTGGACGGGTGCCGAATTGCTCTAGTTTATAATGTATTCCACTCAGTAGGCATAAGGTTTACCTGTCCTTTTTATATGAAATTTATGTAACTTGGTGGGAGATTGTACTGGTTTCTAGTTCTGCACAGCATAACTGGTTGAGTTGTGAAAAGCAATTCCCAGAATGTTAGGCTAAAGTATGGCAGATGAAAAGTATTTGATGGTCCCAGTTTGGGACCAGTTTCATACTTTGCCTGAAACATGATATTGTGAAAGAGGAAAGTTTTGCATTTAATTATTTTTTGTGGATTTACCCTCATATAGATATTGGGAATGATTAAACTCAATGAAATAGTTGCATCACACTCAGTAGATTGCAATACAATACAATGGTCCCATTGTATGTGTATATGCAATCAGTTTGCAGGTGTAATACATGTTATACGCAATATGGAGAACGTTATGCCATTTACAATAAGTTGAAGAAATATCTGTTTTACCTCCTTGTTAGCTGTCAAAAAGTGCATTATCACTGTGAGATAATTATGTTTTTGTTTTATGTATGTCTCCGCATTTTACAAAGAATGCATGAACCTGTTTAAATGTCATTAAGTGGGAAAACTTAGAACTCTCCACATGTTTATACAGTTATTCTAGTTCAGACCTGAGGGATGCATGTTTCTTTTTCTTACACAGGTTGCAAGGTTATTTACATGAATTTGTGTAAAATAAGAAATGTTCGCCTATTTGACTTTGACAAATTTCACGAGCAGTCAAGATTCACAAAAGTAAAAATGCACTCAAAAGTTGTGTAGACCTACACACCTTTTGAAATGCCAAGGCAAAACTTGGTTGGCGATTTGCAAAAATTTCATGTTGTGAAAGTTAAGTGTTGTATAGAGCTTGTTTATTTATATTTCGTTATGTCATCTTCACATTTTTACTGCAGGCTGCCGGTCTAGTGGTGTACGGTGTGTGCAGGTTACGCAGGAGGAGTGGGCAGCGCCCCGTGTCCCCCCAGTCCATCCAGGAGAACCCTTACGGGGTACGGGCCATCCGGAAGGTCCTGGACGGCTGCGCCTTCGACATCTACCGCCACTGGGTCAAGAAGGGGCAAGGCCAGGACCGGGCCGCTCTCTTCGCAAATAGTCCCAAGATGGACATTAAGAACATGTACAATTCCAACAACTCCAGCCAGCAGCCCACGCCCAAGCATAGTCCTTCTAGTTCCTGGAACCCCAACGTCACATAACGAAGGGTCACCGCGTGGATCAGATCTCCACACCAACTAGTTAGGATTTTTTGTGTTGTCATTTCGTGTTAGCATTCATAAGTGCTTTTTAAAATGGCTGCTTGTTCGAACAGTGCGAGTTAAGACATTGAAAGGTGCGTTACCACACTTTTGCAGTGGAATGTTATTAACACAAGACCCAGGGGGCGTGTCTGCTTCCTTCCAGCTCGGGTGAAAAAAAAATTGGTGAACGATGCATGCAAGTTGAGGATTATTTGAGATTGCATCTTTTTAACCACACACCCAAACACAGTCAAATTTGCCCAAATCGGGATATTTCAGAGCTTGTGGTTTGGAAATTTTGCATCTGCTGTGGAAATATTTTCTCTGCTCATCCTCACAAAAAAATAACAAAGGAACATCTGCTTACATCACTTACTGGGAAGTGTGATGTAGTTTTGTGGAAAAAGTCAAGAGAAACTTTATCAATTCTTGCAACTTTAATCTTTTCCTACCAGCTCATATTTTTTGTACACACTTTTTGTTGGTAGTAAGTAAAACAGTACTGAATATACCAAGACAAAATACTTTCTTCAAACAACTCTCTGCTTGCTAATTCCAGAATAGAAACTTTGGATACAAGATTGTATTACATATCATATTGTAATGCACAGTAGTAGGGCCTGTTATGGAATTTGATAGATATTTACTTGCAGGGTACACACACATTTACAGGTATTACAACAAAACCGTATCATTTAACCATCCTCTTGAAATTTTAAAATCTTGTGCTGCATGAACAGAAAGTGTTTGATTTTAAATTCTAAACAAATAAATGAATAGGTATCTTTATATTTAGATGAAATCCCGATCAGTAATTTATAAAACCTGTTGTGTACTGTATGTAAATATATTCACATTCAATACATATCCGTCATGTGATAGAAGTGAAAGGTAATGCACTTTTTCACGAAAGGCTGCATTTCAATGGGATAGTATAAAACATAAGCAAACTAAGCTTTTGTATTCAAGAACAGCTGTCGTGTATCAACAAGAAGCTTCATAGAATCAGGCGAGATAGTTTCATTCATTAGCAGCTGTTGATTTAATGAAAGCAACAAACCTTTCAAAAAGGCAAAAACTAGTCGCACAAATACATCATATAGCTTTGTGTCAAAATACTTCTTATGAACAAAACTGTATTTTATCTGAAGTTTTCAGGAAAATCTCAGAAAAACATTAGACATAAGATTCTTACAATTTCTGAGAACATCCTTATGCATTTGCTAATTGACTACTCACCATGTGAGTAGTACATGGTACTTGTCCAATGTCAAGGTGAAGCTAACATTTATCACAGTTGGGCAATTCCAGCGTTACGGACATTACATTCAGACAATTTGTTGCAACTTTGGGGGCTTGTTTCTAGAAATCATGATTATCATGTTTAACCTATTTGTAATATTCTCACACAGGTCACCCTGAAGTGTTAACAGTTTAAATCTGAATAAATTTCTATTTATAGTTTGGTAGTTATCACACATAATGCTTGCCGTTACGGACATTACATTTTTTGGACATGAATTTTCACCTACCAACGCATTTGTCAAAAATTTTGTGAGCTAAAGCATGAAGTGAAGCCAATTTTCTTCTGAAGTGGGTGCTGAGGACCTGTTTAAGTTGTAGGATGACAATTAGGTACAACAGATTCAGTATATCCCATACAGGACCATAAATGTTGTGTTACGGACATTACACCTTGGACCACTTTTTTAGGTCCTTATATTCATACTTAAAAGCATTTGATAACTAATGTAAAGCTAATATTTGTCTTTTTTGGTCCTTTCTCAACTATAAACTACTATAAATTAATCCTGAAGTGCTGTTGAATGTGAGATAATGGGACTCAAAGATTGTGTGTTTTTCAAAAAAGATTAGAAAATTTTGCAAGAAAATGGGTTTTTGAAGAAAAATATGTCTAAATTTACTTCAAATGTATTCAAACACTAGTCAAATAAAGAGTTTTAGGAGTTCTATTGTGTGATACTAAATCTATCACTGTAGCACATATATTTTTATACGCCCGGCTACGGGACGTATTATGGTATCAGACGCTCGGTGTCCGTCTGCCCGTCTGTCTGTCTGTCTGTCCGTCCGTTAACTTTTCCTTGTAAACGCCATAACTTCAGTTTAACTTAACCTAGCCTCATATAATTTGTGTGTGTATGATACTACGATGGATCCCAGGAAAGACTTCATATTTTGAGGTCGAAAGGTTAAAGGTCAAGGTCACAGTGACGTGTTTTCATTTTCCGCGTTACAGGCGGGCATATTATGTGCTCGCCCCAGCGACACTCGTTTGAATTATTACAGATTTCATGATTTTGAGCCCGGGTAACATTTTTCACGGAATTGCCCAGTTAACTTTTGAAACAGTACCTGTGAACTAGCTTTTGTGAGACAGGGTGATTTTATAGGTTTCAACTGAAATTTTCAAGAAATAAGGAATGATACTTCATTAAGGAGCAAGCAGCAAGTCAAAATCAATTTCAGGTCAAGGTTGTTTAATCGCAAAGTGTCGAAGAGAAGGGGAAAAAACACAGTAAAAAGTCATTGCACGATTGGTGTAGTTGCATCTTGCCTCGATGGCGTGGCCTTTTAATAAATGCCAAATTTATGTAAAAGGGTTGAGTGACTGTTTGCTATTTAAATATGAGCTTTTGTGTGTGATCTTTTAGACAAGCAAGTTGGATTGTTAAAGTTAGATTAAAATGAGGAAATAACTATAATTTGAAAACATCACCAATAAGAATTATTTGAAATTTATGAATTTTTTAAATGCTGGATATATTGCACAACACTACTTGCATAAGACAGTGCACTTGTAAATCTCAGAACTTGGTATTTCTTCAGTTTTGTTCCATTCCAAAGTTTGCAATGAAATGATAAAATCTGCAAGCGTTCATCTTTGAGCAGCACTGTTATAAGTTCAGTACATGAAACAATTACAGTAATCATATTTATGAAGCCAAAACATACTATTAATTCAACTCTGTACAGGAACTTGTATAATAGATAATATATAAAGCATTTGTAATTTATAACACTTTACTATTAAGTAGATAAGATTTGTTGGAAACCAAGTGTAAAATGTGAATGGAGTGCTTTTAAAACAAAAATGCATTGTGTGTGATTAAGTGACTGAACAATGTTCTTTTACTCAACTTTCTCTTGTTATTGAAAGGTACAGAGCAATAATATTTGTTTCTTGATATTTACGCAACTGTGTTAATCCACATAATCTTTGCGTGCCGACAGGTCATGGACTTTATTATTGTCCAGTTCACCTGTTAGACACACAAAGAGTGTTATAATTGCATACCTATAAGTACTATGAAGCCAGGCATGAAAAACACTTCCAATACCATTGCATCAAAACCTCACATACTTGGCATGTGATATTCTGAGTATAGGAATGAAAGGGTTAGTCTTGAGGTGGCTTACGGTAACACCATTAGCACCTGAACCAGTAAACATCTCCCTTCATAACCCATTGCCTACAGAAACCAGATACTGTATGGTACTTGTTCAGTTCATTGGAATTACAGATCTGGTAGGCTACCAGTTAAAGCCTAAGTATAGTTTTGGTCGATCAGACAGCTTTTTCGTCAAACTTTCACAATGTATTCTATTATCATCTCAAACATCAGAAAACATGTCAAACCTACTGTATTGTTTATAGTGACAAATTGTGATGTTTAAATTATTGGAGAACGTCTAGTGGTATGTACATGACCTATTGGAAATGTTGGGGATCCCCCTGACATTTTACAGTTTGAGTATTGCCTAAAAAAATGGAAGAGTTTCAGAGCGAGCAATTTTCAGGGCATAGATGATAGATCATATAGGTTTAAGAAACATAATAGCAAAGAATTTCATTTTTTACAATTTTTCCAAAACTATTAGTCTTTAATTCTTTCCTTTCCAAACTGCCAGTAAACTTTCATGCAATAGCAGAATATTATGATACGTTGAAGGGAAAAGGGCTATTTCAGTTTCTCTAAAACCATGCCAAAAAACTGTGGCTTATTTGGGGGTGGGGGCAAACTGGATGTAGCACCCCCTTTTCGGACCTGTGCCAAAATAGTACAACATTTACTGGTTCTTGAGACGAGTAAAACACTTAAGAGTAAATAACTTATATACACCTCATCTGCAGGTGCCATTGAGTTAAAGGATACCTGTGCTGCCGGTCGCAAAGTGACACAGTCTGCTCCCATCATGCCTTAGTGTTTCCAACATGTATTGATCAAAATGCCTTTTTAGTTTGCCTTTCATTGTGTGTTGTGTTGCAGTTAAATTACAAGGTTCTTGCCACACCAAAATTGGTATCCTACTAAGGGGACGGGGGAGGGGGGATTGAATGGGTAGGGTAGGGTGGGGTGGTGATGTGGGAGGGGTGGAAATATCACATCACCTTATACGTTCAGGTGAAGTACACGTAAATGCGTAAATTCCACTTTCTGGTTGGAATTTTTTAGAAATTAAATTGTCAACATGAAGTTTGAGAATTAGTATCCATACATGCAGGTGGCATATTAAGCGAAGAGAAAAGATTGTGCATGCATTTGCAAAAACCAGCTATAGCAATGTGAAGGTGGAAAACTTAGTGTTCAATCTGCATCTTAATAATGAACTTTTGTAGCCTCAAGTTTGGTGTTCATTTTGAAATGAATTTCTGTGGGCTACAATCACAAAATATGTGGTTATCTGCAGACCTGACAAGGGATACTAAAACATTGGTGTTGCAATTGAATGTCATGTCAAATGTATCTATAGAAATTCTTTGATGTGTTGAGTTTTATTTTTGATATTGTATGTCACAGGGAAAAACTGAAGATCAACTTGTGAAACTCTTTGCAGCTGTTTATTTCATGTGTATGTAATTAATTGCAAGTTATCTCACGGGTCATTTGATTTTGGTTTGTTATTGTTTCATTTTGATTTAGATTGAAATCTTGACACATGCATGCTTCTACAAGTCATTATAAGCAAATGATAACAAATAACTTTCAGTGATTGGTGCATGATGTATGCAGAGATACTTCAACAAACTACTACACACAATAATATAGAAGTTTCATAGATTAAATGTAGATTATTTCGTGCAGCACCTTTAAAAATCCATTTCCTTCAAGGTGAAAACACAGCATTTCTTGCAATACAATAAGTAAACATAAGAGGGGCACTTTGTCCTAGTCAGTTAAAGGTAAATGACATGATTGGAGATAGTCCTCAACTTAGGGTAAAACTATTCTAGAATCAAGTAAACCATGCATGGATTCTATTGTGAAAATTGTGTAGTCAAAAGTTGACTCATTTTAAAAGAATTACCATCAGTATGCCTTTTGACAAATTTGTTGTTCAGCTTTCTATCGATTAATTTCTCTCAGGACATGAGAGGAATTCAGTACTGGTATGATTGCTTGATTCTAAATAAGTAAACAAATTCAAGACTATTCCTTTCAGCCAAAAGATACACTCCAACTAGTGTATAGACTGGTATATCTTTCAATCAGTTTGGTTCTAGAGGCATTTTTTTATTTCTCCCAATCATGTCACTGCCCTTTAAGCCGAAGTTACATGCATGTTTTTGGACATGGATAGGTACTAAATGTAGGAAGTATTTACTTGGTGTGTTTTTTATGGACACACCCAAATGATTTAGGCTGTAATGAAAATAGATATTGTCAAACCTTTTAAGTTGCCTTGCCTAGAAATGCCTTGAGCGTGGTATATCAGAAAAAAGCTGATTTACAATATATCAAATAAATCAAATTTTAATACATTTTTTAAAATTAAAAATTGCTTACCCTGAAACATGTACATGACTGATACTTTATTAAAAATATTATGCATAATGTTATGAGAAAAAAAATTAAATCATCAAAATTGCCCACAAATGAAATTTATGATGCTGTCCTAGCTTATAGACACAAGTACTGACATAATTTTACCAATCAAGTGAAAGGTCAAAGCTTACAGTTAGCAGTTTGGAATGAGCATGCATGGAACAAATCGGGTATTAGCCAATAGTCGTTCTTGCAGGGTTGTTTGTAGTGTTTTTAATTATTTATGCACATCTCACCCTTGCTGCAAAACTTAACAAATTCACCTGTTCTCAGAGAAATTTCATTGCAGTGCCAATTGTAGGCAAATGGGGAATATATTGTTCTCATTCACCTGCATAATAAATTATATGACATTGTTTGTGCTGTATTTATAATGTAAATATATATCATATTGTCACAAGTGAATACAGATGTGTATCTTGTTTTAATTTGATCACTGGTGTCTGTGTGTAGACCAGAATGTGTGTATGCATTTTTGTGTTATGGGAAATGCATACCTGCCAACCGTCCTGATTTTTCCAGGGCAGTTCTGGTCTTATTACAGTTATTAGGCGGTACAGTAAACAATAAAAAGTTTACATAATTAAAAAAATGAGATTAGAGTGCGAATGAGAAAAATATTTGAAACAGCTGAACCAAAAGTTTTCTTATGAGAAAAAGCATGAATGAAACAAACCTTTTGTTCCGGCACTCGCCAGTGAATGTAAACACGGCATTTGCATTACAATTTGGGCGTTGCATTAAAATCTCTATAGTAACCAATGCACTTGGTTCAGTAGTTTTATTTATTTTGGTCATTCATGTTCTATTCTTATTTTAATCTACATTTTTGTTGTTGAACGCACCGCCTAATTACTGTAATAAGACCAGAACTGCCCTGGAAAAATTGGGATGGTTGGCAGGTATGGAAATGCGTGTTTGGATGTGCTGTAGTTTTTGCTTGAAATTTGTAATGGAAAAGATTGTAAGAACATTTCTGTGTGACAAACATTTCGTGACATGTCATACAGTTGCTTGTCTTCCACACACACAACCTTAGACCAGATTGACAGAATAGCCATCTTTTGAAATCTGTTGACTTGTCAAATCCAACATTTTATTACACAAAATAGAAATATTTTTGATTTGAAAATCGTTTATCAGGTTAATGACTTGCATAATTATTCATCAAGGACAATTACAGTATACGGTGCACTCCTGTTGTAATGAACATGGTTATAACAAAATTACTGTTACAACTAAGTAGAAATTCTGGTCCCAAAATTTTTACCTATACATGTGTATCTTTATATGCTTTCATTGTTTGGTTATAAATTTTGATACAACGAAAGGAAATTGCCGGTCCCGAGGACTTCGTTATACTTATAACAGGAGTCACCTGTACTCTTAACACACTCCTTGGGACCAGGAACATACTTTGTTGTGTTAAACTTCTCTGTGATCTCAAGTTGATCTAAAGTTTACACTTTAGGCCCATGATATTTATCTTTGCTGAGAGATTTTGTTATACCAGTGTTCTATGTAACAAGAGTCTACTGTACTAAAAAAAGGAACATTGTCATTCATCCAGCAAACAAAAGCATGTTCCAAGATTCGAGTTATAATTCTATGATTTTTGATAACCTTGTAGGGGCCTGGCTACCTTGAAATACTACCCCCAAAAATTGATAAATTTTATTTTTCCAAACATTGATGAAGGGGTAGAGCTTGGGTTCAGGAAGAATTCACTATCAATAAAATATTCCACCCAAAGGACAAAGGTCAATGGCTTTCATCAAAATGAGCCAAGTATGCCACTAATATCAGTGGAAGGGTTGGACATGGACCAAGAAAGAACCAACTAAATTTTGGAGAAAATTCACAGGCAAATGGCACTGAACTTGTCTTGAAATGTCATTTCCATCTCTAAAGCTTGTGATTGAGCAGCCATAGCCGACTATAAACGGCACAATGAAACCCAGTTCCCGATCATCACTTTTCAGCGAAATGGCTTGATTCTAGTAATAAAAAGTTAATAAATGTTACTATGATCTTGTGATGAAACGCTATGAATATGCATTGTTCAAATAATTTTATGGACCTTATTTATTCAAAAATCTTTCATTAGCGTTATTTCATTTTCCATTGGAAGATACAAGCCATGACCAACTAACCACTCGATAAAGGACAACTTTGGGGTTATAGTTACAGTATCAATCGGCATGACAAGAATTAACACGAGTTTGGACACACACACAGAGGATCACTTTAAACAGACTGATGTACTGGGCCTGATGAATGAAGTGAATCCTTTTCATAGTTCAAATCTCCGTGCTCATTCAAACCATGATCAACACCTTGTGCAATTCTCATTCCTTGACTTTTGTGTTTGTGATGATTTCCACGTTCTCAAGATGGTCGTACATTGGCTCTGACCTGTCTTCCCACAATGATGTTGGAACCCCTTCCAGAAGTTTTTGTGGAAAGATGTGAAATGATGTGTCGTTGAAGATGTCTGTGAACTGGAAATTGTTCCTCAGCTGTATTTCTTCATGATACGGAAGAATCTGTGGACATTGACAATAAGTAAAGCTGTTTGATTTTTTTTTGACAAGGCTGATATTTATTTATTATATCCAAGTGAAGAAATACAAACGCAAGCTGATAATAATTATGGCCAAGGTGATCATATGTGGGTCATCACATACATATATTACAGTATTTTTATTTTGACACCCCCCCCCAAAAAAAAAAACAGCAACGACAACAACACACATTCAACATTCACAAAACATTAACTGTGCCTTCAGTATCAGTCAATTATATGCTAGTGAGTAGAGTATATGTGAAGAGCAATGTCTTTAAACAGAATATGTATGATTTGTGTGTGTGTGTGTTATGTCTGTCTCATGTGTATACTTTTCACATGCAACAACATTAAAAGATGTATGTTTCTTCTGTACATCATTCCCATTCAAGTAACTTCTCAGATTTTGTAATTTGAAAAGTGTTTATACTGTACTTGTCAAACCAAGTTTCCGAGACAATAGGTTAGGTGTGGCTGCATTATAGCTGAATAAGCTCCTGAAAATGGTTTCAAGTGAAGTGATGTGGTAGGGAATTTTTTTTTAACTTTTGAAACCAATAACATAACATACATTCCAAATCTATCCAAATGATAATACTTTATTACTATTATACAAAATTATACCAAAGCATGATGTCTAGTTTCATATCAATACCTTTTGAACATATGGCACTTCAAGCTCCAACTGTTTATCAGTAAATCTACAGAAAAAAGACAAAAGTTGAAATGAAACAGAGGTAAAGTAAAACAAGACTTTTCTGCAGTACATAAATTTGTAAATCAAATTTATATTTGATTCTGTAATAATTTGAGCTCTATGGCATCGAAACAAACAAAAAAGCATCAACAGTTCAATGTAGCCCTTCAGGCTCAAAACAAATTTCAGCACAACAAACCATTCTCGGGTATTTGTAACCAAGTACATGTAAACCGTGGCATTGCGTTTACCAGGCGTGCCTGGTGGTTGCTTTGCTGCTGGACCGGATATCAGTAGGTTTCAGGTTCGATCCTGTTGGGTCAATCTTTTTCTGGAAGTCATTAAAAATAACAGAATCAAGCATGATCTTATTTATCATTAATTTGATTAATACAGAGATGAAAAAGCAAATTTATTCTGAAACCATAATCTCTTTGCATTTGTTATCATTAAAATGTATTCTTATTTTTTTTTAACAATGACAGTAATCTATACTTTGATACAAAATTTAAGAGAGGGTCATAAAAATCAAATTACCATTCTGCTTTTTATACCACCAGCAAAATTGCCCCCCTCTTCCCTCTCTCTCTTTATGATACATTGCCACATTATTCCAAACTTGCTTATTAAGACACAGTTACAAGAATTTTGCAGAAAACTGAGATGAATCTAAATTTATTTGATTTCAAATTATCAGTCTAAGAAGCCAATTTTGTATTCTTCAAATCACTTAAAGGTTAGTGACATGATTGGGAACACTTGAAAATGCCTCAAGAACCAAATGACTTGAAATATATACCAACTATACACTAGCAGGAGTGGATCTCCCACCTGGGAGGATTTGTTTGTAATTTGTTTACTTAAGGAGAATCAAGCATAAACATAGGAGTATCTTAATTTTTTCCGGGGACGATAAAAATAAGCCCCATAGAGAGCCACACAGCAGGTTTCCGTGCTACAAGTGATATCGACATTGTTCATTTTAGGATGAGTCAACGTTTGACTACAAGATTTTCACAGGAGAATCCTGGCATAGTTTCCTTGATTCTAGAGTAGTGTCAGCCCAAGTTGAGGACTACCCCCAATCATGTCATTTACCTTTAATAAGTTCACTACTAATTATTACAGTTTAATTGGCTGCTTTTCAGTACTGTTGATTTGTTCAACTGAGTAGTAGTCATTCAATAGAGCTGTTGCAATATCAATTTTGGAATCGAAGCACATTGGACTGACACAAGAACTAACATATCATTTGAACCGCTTGCAATTTAAAGATTAAAATATCTTAACTGCACACTCTCAGTAGCTCTTACATTCTCCTTGCCCTAAAGTGGTCATAGAATATGCTTACCTCTGAGAAAAGTTGTTAAAACTGTTACCAACAATGATGATCCTAGACAACGTTGGTCCCCAATTTGCCCACAGAAGATTGTTGTAGAGAGGTTTGCCACAGTGAGGCATGTAGAACAAGGTAGTTTCAGCAACTCGCCTTTTACCTTCCTATTTCAGAAGAATGACATGGCACATAGTTTTGAATAACATTTGTTAACATAATTTCCTAACAGTTCCCCCCTTTTTTTTCTTACTTTTAAGCATTGTTTTCCCAAAACTGTGTATTCAAGACATCAGTTTAATTTGGGTGTAAACTAAAGAAACACAATCCCATGCATTTTTAAAATTACTTCAATTTATTTTTTATCTTAACCAGTTGCCTCTGATATTCAGAAAATCCCATACAGTTAACACAGTGCACATCTGGTTCCCACAGCCAACTGGTTAAAGGGAGTATTTACTTGTAAATGCATACAATGTGTACATAAATGCTTACCTCATTTTGATCAATAATGTTGAATTTAAATTCACCAAGTAACTGCTTTTCCACTTCAGTGAAATTTGGATCAAACAGACTGCAACTCGCAGCAGATACCTGAAAGTGAGTAAAGTCAAAAATAAACATTTCACTCACAAACTGAAGAGTAAATAAAGATAACTGTTGTCCATCCCAAAAGGTCGGATCACACATACCTCTAATCAGTTTTTTGAAAATATATTTTTTTCAAACATATACAGGTATATATACTAAAATATTTTTAGTTTAGGCCTAAGCGGAAAACAACAACACTATCACCAATTGGATAATAATGTATTACACTTTTTGCTTCCTTCCCCATAAAATTGTGTATTGTGAATTATGAACATATTGTATGCTCATACAGAGTCACAAAACATTATCCGGTTGGCCTAATGACAGTAATACTAAAAAAAACTGACAAAAATTGGCAAAAGATAGACTGACATATGGATCATATTTCTTACTAATAAGGATCATTTAGAATGAAAAAAAAAATAATTTACTACATGCACAACACAAGTAACAATGAGCAGATGGTTTGAATAAATTGTTTGGGAATTTCATACTATACCAGAGATTTGAGAAGAATCAACAACGCAAGCTGAAACTGTGCCGTCACACAAGATGCAAAATTGCCGAGGCCATAACAGACGATATGCTTCACAGAAGACAAGCAAGACCTTGATACAACATTGAGAGAGATTTCTGTCCTTTCTGCACTTGATGAATCTACAGAGTTATGCTTTTCGCTAATTTCTGTCTCTTGTGGATGGGTTTTTACATTAATTCTTTGTTCTATTGGTCTAATTTCACAACCACTCTCTGCCACTTCAAAACCAGTACTTCTGTGCACTGCTTTTGGTCTTCTCTCTAAATCTGAATTTAATTCCTTGTTCATCTCTCCTGTGAAATTCAGTTGCGAGTGTGAATTTCCAACATCTGCCACTTCTAGTACTGGGATGTCTGCATTATTCACAGTGTGATGTCCTTCTTGTTGGCCAAGTAATTTCTGTTGTACTACCAGCCATGATTCTGTTTAATTACAACAATGGAAAAAAGTGGTTATGGATTAATTGAAGCAGAATACATGTTGCAGATGATATGAAAGCTGTTTAAGAATTATGAAAACAAAAAATAACTTCAGATTGCAAACTATAAATGGAATGACTATGATCATGGCACACATTTCAAATTCTTCAGCTGTGGTCTGGTCATCTTTGATCAAAATGCTACCTTTTTGACACTTTACCTTGCTGTTTTGTTAATTTTAGAAATGCACATATAAGTAATAATTGGGCTACAACACTTTTGACATATGACCACCATGCTTTTTAACACATACATGCACATCTCATGAATCAGGTGTACTCTCTTGCACTCAAAGAAGCACTGAAAACTAGGCTAGGAGAGAAGGTATTGTACAGCGTGTCTCAAAATAATTGTGCAAGTGAAAACTGCCTCTTTGGCAATTAGAAAATGCTCTTGAGAGACATGATGCTTACCGGTACATCAATGTCAAGGGCATAGTCTTATAGCTTTCAAATACTGACAGTTCTGTTCAATTTGTTTGTTTTAATCTTGAGATAAAAAACGAAAAGTAAAATCACAATTGTGCCACTTTTACTACAGTCCCTAGTAAAAGTGGGACAATTGCGATTGAGTTCACCCTTTTGTTGTATACAACATATCTCGAGATTAAAACAAGCAAACTGAACAAAGCTGAGACTTTGCCCTTGATGTTGACATAACCATCATGTCAGAACAATATTTTTAAATTGCCAAAGAGGGTGCATAATTTGCACAACTTTTTGAGACATGCTGTATCATCATCAGATTCAATTCCCCCCCCCCCTCCCCTGCATTAGCCATTGTGCCTTTTTATACTTTACCCCTGACAGGTGGCATATTTCCGGACGGTGCCTATTTCCCGACTAGTGGGAAATCCCACGGGAAGATAGCCGGTAATTGTAACGCCTTTTTACCGGAAATACTGGGAGAATATAAATACGGCTAAGCTAATACGGTGGGATGATTACTGTATGTTAGTACTTGAATCCAAGTGGTTACTAGTATGTTCTTTCAGTGCTGTTTTTGGACAAGTTTGTAGAGTTTATCAAGTAGTTAATTTTGATTATCTGTAGTTAAATTATGAAACCAGATTTAGTTAACATTGGCTCCGGCTCACTGCCCAATGAGCCGGCCCTTGTCCTGGACAAGAACAGTGGGATAGACAGACTAGTCTATCATTCAGTGTTTGGGTACTATATCTAGAAGTATTTAACAAACAAGTTCACTTTCAAGCATTCCAATTCGAGAAGAACTTCACCTGGGTCTAGATAAGGGACACTGGTTATTAGCAAAGGCATCTAAACACCAGCAGAGTATAGACAAGGTGTAGAGGTGGACAAGAGAATGGACATGGGGATGCAGACATAGGGAGTCAATTGTAAGAAGTGGCCCGAGTCTACACAGACAAAAGTGGCAGGTACAGTCCGATAGACTGAGGGTCTTATGGACCAATTTTTAAAAAGGATCACGTAGACCAACTTTCAAAAAAGGGTCAGACAGACCAAGGGTCCAATAGACTGAGGTCTGATAGACCAATTATCAAAAAGGTTCTGATCTACTGTACCGAACGGATCATTTTTTATAAAGGTCTATTGGACCCTCTGTGTATCACACCCTATCTGGTAATCAGTCTATCAGACGTCAGACCCTTTTTGAAAGTTGGTCTACCAGACCCTTTTGATAATCAGTCTATCAGACCCGTACTGTAAATGGAAAATATGTCCATCGGACCCTCGGTCTATTAGGTTTCCCCAAAATTGGTAAACCCCTGGTTCTGGTAGACGAGGGTGCCACTGTCATGGCATAATTATGTCTGTTCACTTTCTGTTAAAAATCTATCCATTGTCAATTTACAATTTGTGACTTGTGAGTTCTGTTTACGTCATACTTTTATTTATAGGAAAACCTACATGTACACTGTACCATGTAGACTACCCACATGTTACACTTGACTGGTGTTGTGCATTTTGTTTATCACCCATGACATCATTACCTTCTACAAACTGGCAATGTTTGAAATTACACTTGGGTCCTGGTCCTACACCATAATCTGAAACAATGTAACTGTGAAACAGCAAGGCCTCATAAAAAATACAAATCACATATAAGATGTTTAAATTCACATACAGTATGCTTGTACGTAATCCCTCTTCCTTTACAAAGCTACAATATGTTTCATAATGCTATTAATGAACGGTTATATGTCTACTATCAATATCACATAAATGAATAATTTAAATGCACTGATCATTGTCTCTGTTAGGATGGCAATCATTTGCACTCTTCTAGTTACATGAAAGCATCTTGGAATTTTCTTTTCTTTTTTTCATTATCTAAATACAGTATCAGTTCACTATGAATATTGGCAATTGACAGAACATTCCTTCCTTTAAGCCATAATCCCACACACATCCCAAGGGGCCAGTGGACAATCTATAGGTTACATTACATTTACAAGTTAATAAGAGTTTCTTTTTTTTTTCATGCATACAGTCTGGAAAACAGTCCTAAGAAAAAGAAAAGAAAAAGGAAAAAATGTAGATAATTGAGATGGGGAAAATTTCTTGCATGGTCCTGATCAATAACCAAGTTATTAACATGGACTTGTGGAGCGAATATATAATTTCAAAATATATTAAATGTAGGGGTACAGTTAAATAAAGATAAGTGAATATTTAGATCAGATTAGCTATGTAGACAATTCTCTAGCAATATCTTCTCAATAAAATGAAGAAAAAGTTGTCAAAATTAATGTTTTAATCTTATTTCCCGCTTTTTGCCATATTAACAGAACGGCCTCTTATTTCCCGGACGGTATTTACCGGTAATTACCGCCGGTATTTCCCACCTTTTATATTTCCCGCCCAACCCTGCCCTGACATGACCCAAAGAGTCAAGACAAGTTGAATGAATGGGTTACTGTACCTTTAAAGTCACTATAGAAACAGCTGATCTTCAGATCTTCCCTAGAAATCAATAATGGAGAGGAAAAAAGATCTATGAGGACAAACAAGCAACATGAAGTAAATGTTTGACTGCAGCTCATCATTTGTAAGCAGAAACGGAAACAAAACAGGAATGCTATTTTGCAATTTGGTAATTAGCAGAGAAAAGGTGGGACAGGAGAATCAAAATTGGGATGATGTTTCTTTGGTGATATCTTTTTTAAAAATATTTTTTGACCTTCCTCTGGCCAGATGGTAAGTCACTCAACGTTTACACAAGTAGGCAAGTGGAACAAAAAAAATTGTGGAAAAGGAATGAAACTGTTGCGATTCATACAAATTAATTTGAGAAGTCAAATTGGATCATTGGCACATTAGTTTGGCGATTCAGATCAGGTCAGATTTGATTCATTGATGTAGACCACTAGACTGTTTAACTCACTGATTTACATCATTCATGATTAATATGTAAGACCTCAATAAATTTTATTTACTTGATAAGAAGCAGAGCCAAAGCTTAATAGGTCTAGACCTAGAAGTTTAGGCCAAGTAAAAAAAAATCTCTGTTTCTCGTCCGAGTTTTTGAAAACAAAAATGAAAAAGTGGGGCTTTTTATTTTTTATTTTTCAAGATGGCCAACATCTGAAATTTTTAGCATTTCCATGTATGATCCAAATCAAACAAATCATCAAAATAATGAGTATTCATAAGTATTCAAATTTGAAAAGATACCCTTTTGATGTAAACATTTGGTTAAAAGTTAACCCTTTTTTCCTGATTTTAGCCCGATTTGATTTACTCCTTTTCAATGTACGCGCGATACATCGTCGACTGTGAAAAACAACCCTTTTTACGCGTTTTTACACGCGCATGGTGTACACTAATGATAATGACCTGCCCCCCTGGAGGGAATGTATTGTAGTAATGAACATCTTTACAATGTTTATAGACAAATACTGTTAAAAAAAGACAAAAAGAAAACAAATTGACCTGAAAAGGGGGATGACATGAGTCATAACACCAGCATTACAATGTAGTAGCCTACCTGCAGATAAAGGGTTAGGATACAGAATTTGGTCATCTGGATGCATTGCCATACCATACTAGAAAAAGAGTACAAAAAGGAGTGGAAGCGGCACTGCATTACACTGTGTAACCATGCACTAGTGAAAAAACGCATAGGCAAGGGGTTGTTTTTGACGGTCTGGGGTGTACGCGCTGTACCCATGGGCGCTACTGTTGAAAAGAGGTATCAAAACTGCCAAATCATGAAAAAGGTGGGTAGGCCTTATACTTTTAAACCAGGAAGGTATTTACTTTAAACGCTATCTTTTCAGACCTTGGAAAGAGGGCGGCGGCAGGTTGCACGAAACCCATCACAACTCCAGTGCTATATTTGTCACTGATTGTCTGGAGATATGCGGACATCAATTTTGCAAGTGGAATCGATAGTTAACTAGTCTATTGTCAATAAATGGATATGATAACTTGCCGACACTTTATGTGACATGCAAAAAAAATTCCAGCATACACCTGAAATTATCGGATCAAAATATTTGACTGAAATTGATAGAACTGGATTCTTTATCAACAATAAACCATTAAGAATTACAAACAATACACTCTTAACTCAATTTTATCATAATAGATAGAACGATGTATCAATGAAATAATGATCCTGCAAGGCATACCGTAACTGCCATTAAATAATTTGCAGCTTCATTCACTGCACTGTTTATATTTGGTCCTTTTTATGTCTATATTTATTTTGTCTGTTCTTTTGTTCTTTCATATTAATTCTATCTTTGTGTAATAGAGTATTGGAATCTTTATTTAAGTTGTATAACACAAAATGTTTATTATTTAATGACAGACGCTTATTACAATGATTTCTAACCACTCTTATAACAATTATGTTATACAGATTTAAGAAACTTATCACTGATATCTTAAGACACGTTTACGATAAATGTCAAATTAAAATATCGTTTAAACATTTAATAGCATGATTTGAAGGGTTTTATTATTGTTAAATTACTAATTTTGCTGGTTGTATTTGACAATTTGTGGACTCTTGAAATGGCATGTGCATAGTGTAACTGTAAGTGGCGTATGATTTATGACGGCTCTGGAGCTGTCATAACTTTTGTCAGTGGAGTTACGATGTCAGGGTTTCGTGAAACGCATTATGACTTAACCCTGGAGTTGTCCACGAAGTTAGGATATCAGGCTTTCGTGCAACCGGCCCCTGCTTGTTTAGGGTATTCTGAGATCAACAGACTATTTACTTTTAGGGTCCATTTTGAAAGTCCATACACAGACATTATGCACATGGTGTACAAAGTAATGACAGTGGCCCCTGGCTTGGCCTGGGGAAGTATAAAATTATTACCCTGCAACCTGCCCCCTTACAAGTTACAGTGTGTATATCATCATTACACAAACAGGACTATATTCTAGGGGACCTTCTGATGATGATGATGATGATGATGACGATGGATGA
>JZLH01S0601190.1:120616-136002 GCA_001188425.1 Eucidaris tribuloides
AATTCACTATCAATAAATATTCCACCAAAGGACAAGGTCAAATGGCTTTCTATTTTCAAAAAAAATGAGCCAAGTTATGCACTATATCAGTGGAGGGTTTGGACATGGCACCAAGAAGAACAACTAATATTTTGGAGAAAATTTCACAGGCAAATGGCACTGAACTTGTCTTGAAAGTCATTTCCATCTCTTAAAGCTTGTGATTTGAGGCAGCCATAGGACTATTAAACGGCACAATGAAACCCAGTTCCCCGATCATCATTTCAGCCGAAATGCGCTTGATTCTAGTAATAAAAAGTTAATAAATGTTACTATGATCTTGTGATAAACGCTTATGAATATGCATTGTTCAAATAATTTTATGGACCTTATTTATTCAAAATCTTTTCATTAGCGTATATTTCATTTTCATTGGAAGGATACAAAGCCATGACCAGACTAAACACTCGATAAAGGACAACTTTGGGCGTTATAGTTACAGTATTCAATCGGATGAAAGAATTACACGGTTTTTTGGACACACACAAGAGATCAACTTTAAACAGACTGATTACTTGGGCCTGATGAATGAAGTGAATCTTTCTTATAGTTCCAAATCTCGTTTGTCATTCAAACCATGATCAAACTTGTTGCATTTTTCATCTTGACTTTTGTGTTTGTGATGATTTCACGTTCTCAAGATGGTCGTACATTGCGCTCTGACCTGTCTTCCCACCAATGATGATTGGAACCCTTTTCCAGAAGCTTTTTGTGGAAAGATGTGAAAGATGTGTCGTTGAAAATGTCTGTGAACTGGAAATTGTATCCTCAGCTGTATTTTTATGATACGCCCCCCAACGCCCGGAAGAATCTGTGGACATTGACAATAAGTAAAGCTGTTTTGATTTTTTTTTTGACAAGGTGATATTTATTTATTATATCCAAGTGGAAGAAATACAAACGCAAGCTGATCAATAATTATGGCAAAGTGATCATATGTTGGCGTCATCACATACATATATTACAGTATTTTTATTTTGACACCCCCCAAAAAAAAAATAACAGCAACGACAACAACACACATTCAACAATTCACAAAACATTAACTGTGCCTTCAGTATCAGTCAATTATATGCTAGTTGAGTACAGTATATTGAAGAGCAATGGTCTTTAAACAGAATATGGTATTGATTTTGTGTGTGTGTGTTATGTCTGTTCTCATGTGTATCTTTCACATGCGCAACAACCATTAAAAGATGTTGTTTCTTTTCTGCTACATCATTCCCATTCAAGTAACTTCTACAGATTTTGTAATTTGAAAAGTGTTATATACATGCTATATGTCAAACCAAGTTTCGAGACAATAGGTTTAGGTGTGGTGCATTATAGTGAATAAAGCTCCTGAAATTGTTTCAAGTGAAGTGATGTGGTAGGGAATTTTTTTTTTTTTAACTTTTGAAACCAATAACATAACCATACATTCCAAATCTATCAAATGATAATACTTATATTACTATATACAAATTATACCAAAGATGATGTCTTAGTTTCATATCCTACCTTTTTGAACATATGGCATTTCAGCTCCAACGTTTATCAGTAAATCTACAGAAAAAGACAAAAGTTGAAATGAAACAGAGGTAAGTAAAACAAGACTTTTCTGACAGTTACATAAATTTGTAAATCAAATTTATATTTGATTCTGTAATAATTAGCCTCTATGGCACTGAAACAAACAAAAAGCATCACGTTCAATGTTAGCCCTTCAGCGCTCAAAACAAATTTCAGCCACAACAACCATTATCGGGTATTGTAACCAAGTACATGTTAAACGTGGCATTGCGTTTACCAGGCGTGCCTGGTGGTTGCTTTGCTGCTGGACCGGATATCAGTAGGTTTCAGGTTCGATCCTGTTGGGTCAATCTTTTTCTGGAAGTCATTAAAAATAACAGAATCAAGCATGATCTTATTTATCATTAATTTGATTAATACAGAGATGAAAAAGCAAATTATATTTCTGAAACCATAATCTGCTTTGCATTTGTTATCATTAAAATGTATTCTTATTTTTTTATTTAACAATGACAGTATCTATACTTTGATACAAAATTTAAGAGAGGGTCATAAAAATCAAATGTAACCATTCTGCTTTTATTTACCACCAGCAAATTGCCCCCTCTTCCCTCTTCTCTTTATTGATACATCTGCCACATTATTTCCCAAAACTTGCTTATTAAGACACAGCTTACAGAATTTTGCCAGAAAAAACTGAGATGAATCTCAAATTTATTTGATTTTCAAATTATCAGTCTAAGAAAGCAATTTTGTATTTCTATCAAATCACTTAAAAGGTTAGTGAATGTTGGGAACACTGAAAATGCCTCAAGAACCAAATGAACTTGAAATATATACAACTATACACTAGAGGAGTGGAATCTCCCACCTGGAGGATTTGTTTGTAAATTTGTTTACTTAAGAGAGAATCAAGGCATAAACATAGGGGGTATCTTAATTTTTTCGGGGACGATAAAAATAAGCCCATAGAGAAGCCAACACAGCAGGTTTCGTGCTACGCAAGTTGATATCGACATTGTCATTTTAGGATGAGTCAACGTTTGACTACAAGATTTTACAGGCAGAATCCTGCATAGTTTCTTGATTCTAGTAGTAGATGTCAGCCCAAGTTGAGGATTACCCGGGGTCGGGGCGCCAGGCCCCCCCCCCCCCCCTATCAAATGTCATTTACTTTTAATTAAGTTCTACTACTAATTATTACAGTTTAATTTGGCTGCTTTTCAGTACTTTGATTTTGTTCAACTGAGTAGTTAGTCATTCAATAGAGCTGTTGCAAAATTCAATTTTGAATCGAAGCACATTGGACTGAACAAGAATAAACATATCATTTGACCGCTTGTCAATTTTAAACGATTAATATTTAACTTGCACATCTCAGTAAGCTTTCTTACATTCTCCTTGCCCTAAAGTGGTCATAGAAATGCTTACCTCTGAGAAAAGTTGTTAAAACTGTTACCACAATGATGATCCTAGACACGTTGGTCCCAATTTTGCGCCACAGAAGATTTGTTGTTAGAGAGGTTTGCACAGTGAGGCATGTAGAACAAGGTAGTTTCAGCAACTCGCTTTTACTTCCTATATTCAGAAGAATGAATGGCACATAGTTTTGAATACACATTTGCTTAACATAAATTTCTAACAGTTCCCCTTTTTTTTCTTACTTTTAAGGCATTTGTTTTCCAAAACTGTGCTATTCAAGAATTCAGTTTTAATTTGCGCAGTGTAAACTAAATGAAACACAATCCCATGCATTTTTTTAAAATTATTCAATTTATTTTTTATCTTACAGTTGCCTCTGATTTCAGAAATCCCATACAGTTAACACAAGTGCACAATCTGGTTAAAACCACAGCCAACTGGTTAAAGGGAGTATTTCTTGTAAATGCCATTACAATGTGTAACATAAACTCTGCCTTTACCTATTTTGATCAATAATGGTTGAATTTAAATTGCACCAAGCTAACTCTTTCCACTTCAGCTGAAATTCTGGATTCAAACAGACTGCAACTCGCAGCAGATACCTGAAAGTGAGTAAGTTCAAAAATAACAACATTCACTCACAAACTGTAAGAAGTAAAATAAAGATAATGTTGTCCATCCCAAAAGGTCGGATCACACATAACCTCTAATAGTTTTTGAAAAATATATTCTTTTTCAAACATATACAGCGTATATATACTAAAATATTTTTAGTCTTAGGCCTAGCGGAAAACAACAACACTATCACCAACTTATGGATAATAATGTATTACACTTTTTGCCTCCTTCCCCATAAAATTTCGTGTATTGTGAATATATAACATATTGTAATGCTATACAGATCACAAAAACATTTCGGTTGGCCTAATGACAGTAATACTAAAAAAAAACTGACAAAAATATTGGCAAAGATAGGACTGACATATCGGCACATATTTCTTACTATAGGATATTTAGAATGAACAAAAAAAAATAATTTACTACATGCACAACACAAGTAACAATGAGCAGAATTGGTTTGAATAAATTGTTAGGGAATTTCATACATAATACCAGAGATTGAGAAGAAATCACCAACGCAAGCTGAACTGTGCCGTCACACAAGATTGCAAAATTGCCGAGGGCCATAACAGACGATATGCTTCACAGAAGACAAGCAAGACCTTTGAATACACATGAGAGAGATTGTCCTTTCTGCACTTGATGATCTACAGAGTTATGCTTTTCGCTAATTTTCTGTCTCTTGTGGATGGTTTTTACATTAATTCTTTGTTTCTATTGGTTAATTTCACAACCACTCTTCTGCCACTTCAAACAGTACTTCTGTGCACTGCTTTTGGTCTTCTCTCTAATCTGAATTTAATTCCTATGTTCATCTCTCCTGTGAAATTCAGTTGCGCAGTGTGAATTTTCCCAACATCTGCCACTTCTTTTATAGATACTGAGTCTGCATTATTTACAAGTGTGATGTCCTTCTTGTTGGCCAAGTAATTTTCTGTTGTACTACGCCATGATTCTGTTTAATTTACAACAATGGAAAAAAGTGGTTATGGATTATTGAAGCAGAATACATGTTGCAGATGATATGAAAGCTGTTTAAGAATTATTGAAAACAAAAAATAATTCAGATGCAAACATATAATGGAATTAACTATGATCAATGGCCACACATTTCAATTCTTCAGCCTGTGTCTGGTCATCTTTTTGATCAAAAATGTACCTTTTTGATCACTTTACCTTGCTGTTTGTTAATTTTAGGAAATCACATATAAGTAAATTGGGCTACAACACTTTTGGCATATACACCATGTTTTTAACACATACATGCCACATCTCATGATCAGGTGTTACTCTCTTGCACTCAAAGAAGCACTTTGAAACTAGGCTAGGAGAGAAGGTATTTGTACAGCGTGGTCTCAAAATAATTGTGCAACGTTGAAAACTGCTCTTTTGGCAATTAGAAATCGCATTCTAGTGAGACTGATGCTTACCGGTACATTTCAATGTCAAGGGCTAGTCTTATAGCTTTCAAATACATGACAGTTCTGTTCCAATTTGTTTGTTTTAATCTTGAGATAAAAAACGACAAAAAGTAAAAATCACATTTGTGCCACTTTTACGTACATCCCTAGTAAAAAGTGGGACAAATTGCGATTGAGTTCACCCTTTTTTTTATACAACATTATCTCGAGATTTAAAACTAAGGCAACCTGAACAAGCTGAGACTTGCCCTTGATGTTGACCTAACCTTCATGTAAGAACAATATTTTAATTGCAATAAGAGGGGTGCATAATTTGCACAACTTTTTGAGACATGCTTGTATCATCATCAGATTCAATTCCCCCCCCCCTGCATTGCCATTGTGCTTTTTATACTGTTACCCTGACAGGTGGCATATTTCCGGACGGTTGCCTTATTTCCGGACAGTGGGAAATACGGGAAATACCGGTAATTTACCTGCCTTTTTACGGAAATACTGGGAAATATAAAATACGCTACTAATACGGTGGGATGATTACTGTATGTTAGCTACTTGAAATCCAAGTGGTCTACTAGTATGTTCGTTTCAGCTGCTGTTTTTGGACAAGTTTGTAGAGTTTATCAAGTAGTTTAATTCTTGATTATCTGTTGTTAAATTATGAAACAGATTTAGTTACGATTGGCTCCGGGCTCACTGCCCAATGAGCGGCGCCTTTGTCCTTGACAAGAACAGTGGTGATAGACGACTAGTCTATCATTCAGTGTTTGGTACTATAATCTAGAAGTATTTAACAAACAAGTTCCTTTCAAGGCATTCCAATTCGAAGAAGAACATTCACCTGGGGTCTAGATAAGGGACACTGGTTTATTAGCAAAGGACTCTAAACACAGACCAGAGTATATGACAAGTGTAGAGGTGGACAAGAGAATGGACATGGATGCAGACATAGGGAGTCATTTGTAAGAAGTGGCCCGAGTCTACACAGACAAAAGTGGGCAGGTACAGTCCATACTGACGGGTCTTATGACCAATTTTAAAAAGGGGGATCACGTAGACCAACTTTTCAAAAAAAGGGTCAGACAGACAAGGTTTCAATAGACTGGTCTGATAGAACCAATTATCAAAAGGTTCTGATCTACTGTACCGAACGGATCATTTTTTATAAAGGTCTATTGGACCCTTGTCTATCACACCCTATCTGGTAATCAGTCTATCAGACGTCAGACCGCTTTTTGAAAGTTGGTCTACCAGACCCTTTTGATATCAGTCTGATCAGACCCGTATGTTAATGGAAATATGTCATCGGACCTCTCGGTCTATTAGGTTTTCCCAAATTGGTAAACCCTGGTTTCTGGTAGACGAGGGTGCCACTGTCAATGCATAATTATGTCTGTTCACTTTTGTATAAAAACTCTATCCATTGATCAATTTACAATTTGTGAATTGTGAGTCTAGTTTACGTCTACTTTTATTTATAGGAAAACCTACATGTACACTGTACCATGTAGACTACCACATGTTACACTTGACTGGTGGTTGTGCATTTTGTTTATCACCCATGGACATCAATTACCTTACTACAAATCGGCAATGTTTGAAATTACACTTGTTCCTGAGTCCTACACGTAATCTGAAACAATGTAACTGTGAAACGCAACGGCCTCATAAAAAATACCAAATCACATATAAGATGTTTTTCTTTTTTTAAATTCACATTACAGTATGTTTGTCACGTAAATCCCATTTCTTTACAAAGCTTCACATATGTTCCATAATGCTTTTTAATGAACGGTTATATCTCTACTATCATATCACATAAATAGAATTAATTTAAATGCACTGATCATTGTCTCTGTTAGGATGGAAAATCATTTGCACTCTTCTTATACATGAAAGCATCTTGGAATTTTCTTTTCTTTTTTCAATTATTACAATTACAGTATCAGTTCACTATTGAATATTGGCAATTGACAGAAACATCTTCCTTTAAGCATAATCCCACACACATCCCAAGGGGCCAGTGCGACAATCTATAGGTTACATTACATTTACAAGTTAATAGAGTTTCTTTTTTTTTTCTATGCATACATGTCGCTGGAAAACAGTCTAAGGAAAGAAAGAAAAAGGAAAAAATGTAGATAATTGAATGGGGAAAATTTCTTGCATGGTTCATGATCAAATAACCAAGTATTAACATGGACTTGTGCAGGCGAATATATAATTTCAAAATATATTAAATGTAGCGGGTACAGTTAAATTAAAGATATGTGTAATTATTTAGATCAGATTAGTATGTAGACAATTCTCTAGCAAATATCTTCTCAATAACAATGAAGAAAAGTTGTCAAAATTAATGTTTAATCTTATTTCCCGCTTTTTCCATATTTACAGATAATGGCCATACTTATTTCCGGGCGGTATTTACCGGTTAATTACGCCGGTATTTCCCACCTTTTATATTTCCGCCAACCCTGCCCTGACATGACCAAAAGGAGATCAAGACAGTTGAATAGAATGGGTTACTGTACCTTTAAAGTCACTATAGAAACAGCTGATTCTTCAGATCTTCCCTAGACAATCAATAAATGGAGAGGAAAAAAAAGATCTTATGAGAAAACAAGCAACATGAAGTTAATGTTTGACTTGCAGTCATCATTTCGTAAGCACGACGGAACAGAAACAGGAATGCTATTTTTGCCAATTGGTAATTGCAGAGAAAAGGTTGGCAGGAGAAATCAAAATTGGGATGAGTGTTTCTTTGGTGATATCTTTTTTTAAAAATATTTTTTGACCTTCCTCTGGCCAGATGTAAGTCACTTCAAGTTTACACAAGTAGGCAAGTGGAAACAAAAAAAATTGTTGGAATAGGAATGAAACCTGTGCCGATTCATACAAATTAATTTGGCAGAGTCAAATTGGAATCATTCGGCCAGTATTTAGTTTGGGTTCAGATCAGTGTCAGTTTGATTCATTGATTGTAGACCACTAGATGTTTAACTCAACTGATTTACATTTTTCATTCATGATTAAATATGTAAGGACCTCAATAAATTTTATTTACTTTGATAAAGAAGCAGAGCAAAGTTAATAAGGTCTAGACCTACGAAGTTTTAGGCCAAGTAAATAAAAAATCTCTGTTTTCTCGTCGAGCTTTTGAAAAAAAAAAATGAAAAAAGTGGGCGCTTTTATTATTTTATTTTTCAGCCATGCCAACATCTGAAATTTTTCAATTTTTAGCATTTTACCATTTTGATCCAACATCAAACAAATCATCAAAAATAATGAGTATCATAAGTATTCAAATTTGAAAGATACCCTTTTTGATGTAAACATTTGGTTAAAAGTTAACCCTTTTTTCCTGATTTTAGCCCGATTTGATTTACTCCTTTTCAATGTACGCGCGATACATCGTCGACTGTGAAAAACAACCCTTTTTACGCGTTTTTACACGCGCATGGTGTACACTAATGATAATGACCTGCCCCCCTGGAGGGAATGTATTGTAGTAATGAACATCTTTACAATGTTTATAGACAAATACTGTTAAAAAAAGACAAAAAGAAAACAAATTGACCTGAAAAGGGGGATGACATGAGTCATAACACCAGCATTACAATGTAGTAGCCTACCTGCAGATAAAGGGTTAGGATACAGAATTTGGTCATCTGGATGCATTGCCATACCATACTAGAAAAAGAGTACAAAAAGGAGTGGAAGCGGCACTGCATTACACTGTGTAACCATGCACTAGTGAAAAAACGCATAGGCAAGGGGTTGTTTTTGACGGTCTGGGGTGTACGCGCTGTACCCATGGGCGCTACTGTTGAAAAGAGGTATCAAAACTGCCAAATCATGAAAAAGGTGGGTAGGCCTTATACTTTTAAACCAGGAAGGTATTTACTTTAAACGCTATCTTTTCAGACCTTGGAAAGAGGGCGGCGGCAGGTTGCACGAAACCCATCACAACTCCAGTGCTATATTTGTCACTGATTGTCTGGAGATATGCGGACATCAATTTTGCAAGTGGAATCGATAGTTAACTAGTCTATTGTCAATAAATGGATATGATAACTTGCCGACACTTTATGTGACATGCAAAAAAAATTCCAGCATACACCTGAAATTATCGGATCAAAATATTTGACTGAAATTGATAGAACTGGATTCTTTATCAACAATAAACCATTAAGAATTACAAACAATACACTCTTAACTCAATTTTATCATAATAGATAGAACGATGTATCAATGAAATAATGATCCTGCAAGGCATACCGTAACTGCCATTAAATAATTTGCAGCTTAATTCACTTTGCGACTGTTCTATATTTGGTTCCTTTTTTATGTCTATATTTATTTTGTCATGTTCTTTTTGTTCTATTCAATATTAATTTTCTATCTTTGTGTAATAGAGTATTGGAATCTTTATTTAAGTATGTATAACACAAAATTTTATTTATTTAATGACAGACGCTTTTACAATGATCATTCTAACCACTCTAAATATAACACATTTATTGTTTATACAGATTTAAGAAACTTATCACTGATATCTTAAGACACGTTACGATAAATGTCAAATTAAATATCGTCTTATGAACATTTAATAGCCATGATTTGAAGGGTTTATTATTGTTAATTACTAACTTTGCTTGGTTGTATTTGACTATTGTGGGACTCTTGACAATGCATGTGCATAGTGATAACTGTAAGTGGCGTATGATTTTTATGACGGCTCTGGAGCTGTCATAACTTTTGTCAGTGGAGTTACGATGTCAAGGGGTTTCCAGTGAAACGCAATTATGACATTAACCCTTGCGAGTTGTCACGAAGTTAGGATATCAGGCTTCGCTGCAACGGCCCCTGCTTGTTCTAGGGTATTCTGAGGATCACAGGGACTATTTACTTTTAGGGTCCATTTGAAAGTCCATACAGCAGCATTATGCACATGGTGTACAAAGTTATGACAGTGCCCCTAGGCTTGGCCTGGGGAAGTATAAATTTATTACCCTGCAACCATGCCCCTTACAAGTTACAGTGTGATGTAATACATTACACAACAGGACTATATTCTGGGGACCTTCTGATGATGATGAGATGATGATGACGTATGGATGATGAAGATGAAGATTACAGATGATAATGGTGATGATGATGCCTGTGATAATGATCACATCACATCACATCTGGTACAGAAGTAGAGGATTGGTCCTGTAGTATTCCGGGGCCGTATTCTGAAAATTGTTTTAGAAGGAATTCTGTTCTAAGTCATACAGTTACAACAGTTTCGTATTCTGAAAATCCTCCTAAAACAAAATCTCTTTTAACTTTTCGTCTTGAAGAAAAATATGCATATGTGCGCATTTCAGAGTTAGAACAGTTTTCGTATTCTGAAAATGAAGCTAGAAGAAAAGTTAGAAGAAAATTTAAAACACCTCACAAGCTCTTCTACAGCGAGGGTAAGGATGGTAGCCTGTAACAAATTTGGCGTTTCCTTCATCCAACCCTTTGATTATGTCCGACAAGAGTAAATTAGATTAATTGGTTTCATTTTCCATTGAACCAATTAGCTAAATTTGCAAAAGCTTGTGCGTGGAATGATCATACAATGCTGCGGCTTGGGTACATATAGTACAACTCGTTGCTCGATCGGGCGCATTGTGAGTGTTTGTGTGTCATTCACCCGGGTCATTCATTTAGGTTTTTCTCTTTAGGTACTTTATTTTTTTTTCACCCTTTGTTTTTTGTGGAATTATCATCATTGATATAATCAATTGTATTGTTTTCTCCTATATCTATGTAAAAGTTAAATTCATTCACTCATGCATTCATTTACTCGTCCACCACGTACACAATATCCCTAATGCTGTGCGCCTTCAATGCGCTGTCGATGCGCGTTGCATTCTTCCGACGCGCAGTTGTTTACATTGTAAAAGCAGACGTGATTGGCTAACTTTCCAATTAACACTTGTCCTAATTGGTAGAAGCAAGAAAATGTGGGTGTGTCATGAGCGGGGTCATCTTTGCTAAAATCATCCTAGAACAATTTTTCAGAATACAGTTCGAAGAGATTTTATGACTCTTCTAACTCGGGGAGTTAGAAGAAAAGTTAGAAGGAAAGTTAGAACAATTTTCAGAATATGGCCCCTGGCCCTGGTCTGAACTTGTTGTAACAGGGAACAGTAGTTTAACGATGATGATGATGATGATGATGATGATGATGATGATGATGATGATGAAATGAAATGGTTTACTTCACTTCATGATCATGTACAAAAATAAACTGGCTGGGCAAATGACAAGTGAAAAAGAATTGTTAGTCAAGCTCAAGTGATATAGACCGAAGCGAGGCTTCGGCCTGTGTCGAGTTCGGTCGTTTTTCAGAGGTTTTAACGGACGATTTGGACGGACATTTCACATACACCGATCTTACCTTCTTTGTATGTAAAATGTCCGTCCAAATCGTCCGTTAAAACCTCTGAAAAACGACCGAACCCTTCGGTCTAAAGTGACAAGTACATAATGTCGACTCAAAAATGGAATTTCATGCAGACGACTTACACAAAAGAGTTGATCTTCATTTTCAAAGAGGGGACGTCGATGTCATGAGCTGATGTGAAGGATGTGAAGGTATTGGTGTGTTTCTGATGTGTTTTCGTCGCAGCTCCTTTCCTCCTTCCTCTCTTTTTCCCGACAACACGAAACCCATCGTCATCAGCAGCCATATTTCACGCGAGGATCACAGCTGGAATTGCACAGCTAACGTTACAGCACGCACTGCGATCGGATCGACCCGGGAGCAGCGGCTACACAACACAGCGGTATCCCGTAACATGTCCACGCTGCATGCCATGCCATGCGACTACATATTGCACGTTGGGAGAGGTTTGTTTACTTCCGGATTGATGCAGCACACCGGAAGTGAACTAATACCGCGCTCGCTCTTGCGTAATGTTTTCGCGCTGAATTTTGTAATCATGCATGTAACTGACTTGCTGTGACATGTTCCTACCGTTGGCGATTGTTTGGAACTTCCATCGAGAAATGCTCCTTGGTTTTGCTTACTGACATTTATTTGTTTGCAAGTGAAAGTTGTCGTTTTGTCAGTGCAGGGCAAATTCAGCTCAGAGTCGAGGAACGTCAGCCCGAAAAGTTACGCGAATTCACTTTTGGTCCGAGTCGGTGGAGCGTGGCGGGGACGGCAAGGGCGTTCTGTCCGATCCGGGCCGGGTAGCTCACCCGTCGCAGTACGGGCGCGCACAGGGATGGTCCAACTGAACTTGAAACAACTGACTGCATGATAGTGATAATCTACAATGGCAGAACAGCTACAGCCTGTGTCTCTGAAAAGTGTCAGGGGGATTCAGACGACAAGTTTGCAATCAACATCGGAAAATTCAGCTGCAGATCCCGAGATCGGTCGGGTTTCGAATAACGAGATATGTTTTGGTGATGAGTGGATGAATGACGGGGAGGAAGAGTACTTTATGCAGGCGCTGGATGATTTAGATGGATTAGGAAATCCAAACCCTGAAACTTGTAACCAAGATGAAGATGATCGCAACAAAAACACTGACCAGTGCATGTCGTCTGCTGAGAATTGTAAAACAGATAATGAAACTGAAAAAGCAAGTTGTGGAGAAGAGGAAGAAAAGTGTGTGGATGCAGGCACATGCTCCAAAAAGCGAGAGAAATCAGACAATGAATCATCGGAAGCTTCAAACGAAACTGGGGATGAAAGCAACATTTTGCAAAAGAAAATGAAGTCAGACATCGTGTGGACGCCCCTCAAACAGTTCAAAGGTCGATACCTGTGGGTGTCGGATCTGACTGCTCAGGCGTGGTGCGAGAGACAGCTCCTTTATGACTGCACGTTTGAGGGACCTGTTGAACTCCTGGAGACGGAGGCTATGAAACTTGGATCAGAAATGCATTTGAAAAGAGGTTAATCAATTTGATATAACATATCTAAAATAGAGTTAACTTTACTAGACGTGATACCTGGAAGATTTAAATTTCAAGAGGAAAAAACATATGCCATAGAAAGAGTATTCATGAATGTCAATGAGGAAAAATGTTTCTGTGGTCCAGTAAAACCGGGAGGAGAGGGGTGGGAGGGGTAGTATAGCATCTGTTGCACTATACACCCCTTACTTGTAAGGGTGGGTGGGGGTGGCATGTTGAGGTAGGACTGGAAATGCACTGGAACAAAATTTAAACAAGCACAGAAAATAAACATGCTTGAAAATTTAGAACTGGCTCAATGAGCTGCTTTGAGAGTGCATGATGGGGGAATGTTGCAAGCAATTGCTGTTTACTTTGTATGCAGACTGCATTGAATTAAACATCAAATTAGTAAGGCAACCAAAAATGGAATAACTTTTGAATGAGGCAGGACTTACTGGTTCTATGTAGTGTAAACAGTTATTTTTTTTACATTAGTTATGGAAGCAAGCTGTTTAAACAGTAACTTTCAACCAGAAAGTTTGAACAGCCATTGTAAGAGAGTACGTACTGTATTCAGGACAAAATAGTTTGACATTGTTATGCAATGCACAGATAAATAGTTTGTATGAAGAATGATATTCAAATTTTAATTGTATTTAATTATTTTTCATCACTCTTAGAACTTGAGGTTCATGACATAAAACAGATTGTCGTCAAGACCAGAGAAGACAAGTGGGCCATCAAAATCCTAAACATCCTGAGTGCACTCCATCAGTTGATTGAAGGGGGAGGAGGACCAACTACATCCAGACGTGTCATCCGGGAGATGCCTATATTTGGGACGCCTTTCCAAACTGGAAGTTTTTTGGTAAGAACTAAGTAGGAATTTAATTCAACTAGTCTGGGACCCTTATCCTTTCTTTCTTTCTTCATCCATTTATTTATTTGTTTATTATTTTTCAATTTGTTTATACATTTCTATATTTCATTTATATTATTACTGTTGGCAATAGTGGTAGTAATATAGGAGCAGTAATTTGTAATTCTTTATTGTTATTGTTATTGTTATTGTTATTATTGTTATTGTGTAGATGAAAATATTTGTGCAGCTGGTTAAACATTAGCGGATGTAAAAAAATAAATTTAAAAAACTTAAAAACTTATCATTACTCTCAAGTTCTATGAAAAATGTGGTCTCTTAGTTTGTTACATGTTTGGAAACAGGAAGAACAGTTCTGAACACCAACAATTAATTGTAGCTGATATAACTTGACATGGGTACAATACAACATTAAATTTTGTGAACAGTCACAGGGATATCAAAATCAGGAAAACGGTATAATTTTAATAGAAGGTTTACTTTAAAAGGGTATTTCTTCAAACTTTAATACTTGCTTGGGGTATTCTGAATCTAATTACTTGTTTAGGGTCCATTTTGAAAGTCCATACACGCACATGGTGTATACATGTACCTTGTAATGACAGTGCACCCCCCCCCCCCCACACGGGAAATACATTTGAATGACAAATGTTGAGAGTAAAAGTACACTTTAGCTTAGTGGAGTGCAATATGAAATGGACCAGCTGCAATACAAAATTTTGTACATGTAACTTGGTCTGATTTCTGTTCAAAGGTGCAAGAATGAATTTCCCCTCAATGGTGTTTCAGCTGCCAGGCAAAACATTAAAATTTTCTTCCTTTTTTTTTGGAGGGGGGGGGGCTACTTTTCCTATGTCTGTGATTTCCAGATACGCTTTTGTATTGAACCCTATGACAATTTACGGGGGCTCTTTTACAACTTTCAGGGTTATTAAATGATGGCAAACATTTCTCGTGTTATGTTTGTTTCACCAGGTTGGGGTCATAGATGAGATCCGATATAACAGCCAGAACCAGCTGGAGTTGGTGGAGTTCAAGACCAGAGCCAAGGCCAGGTCCCTCCCATCAGAAGCCCAGAAGAGGACACACAAATTGCAGGTACAGTAAACTTTGCCTAGTCAAATCACTGGGGACCACCTAAATCACGTCAACTTAGACAAAAACTTGAGTTACAGTTTGTATACAATTCTCTGTTAGAGATGAAGAAACATGTATCGGGAAATGGACGCTGTCATAAATGAGAAAGGCAGAGAGGGAATGGGAAATTTATGATATCTTTACGGTCATGCTGACAGGCAGAGATCAAAAGGTCAACCCATTAAAGATTGGGTTATTGATTTGCACGTCAAAAAACATCTATATGAATCAAATCAGCTGAAATCATATCCAATGTGAAGATTAATATAAATAAACACCTCTCATAGAGACTTGGGGTAAAATATTGAGTTTTGGTGAAAATCTGGACGGTTAAACTTCATCCTTTTTCCATTTGCTCAGGAGCAAATTTTAAAAAATCCGCGACGTCAAACGTGCACGTGCCGTTC
>JZLH01S0601194.1:0-16580 GCA_001188425.1 Eucidaris tribuloides
CACGACTTGAATGCATCCTAGAATAATTAGGCTTGCCAGAGATAAAGAAAACGCCTGTACCAAAATACTACCGAGTACAAAGTAACACCTGCAATAAACCTCGTCGAATCCACTGTGATAAACAAACGTCAAGCCTAAAGACAGGGAATTCATCAAACAACAATATGTTATGTTTAAGATACAGATGTGGTCCGAGAATATCGCAGTCACGGATCTGCGCAGACGGGGTTGCCTTTTCTTAAGTAGGAGGAGCACAGAGTTTCCGAAGATGGCAACAAATACCAGAAGGATAAGATAGAATGCGATGGCGACTCGAGCAAATTCACCCAAACGAATGTCAGTCGTCAAAATGATTGTAAAATTCACCGGAACTGCAGGGGGCGGAATTGTCACCGAATTTTTCGCCAAAAAACTGTTCAGGAATTGGGTTGGAACAGTGTTTTGCAAATCAGCCATAATTTCAATATTTTGTTTGGCGCCTAGATGTTATATAGCTGGTTTTACGTAATATCGCTGAAGACAGTTGTCTCAATTAAAAAATCGATGTTGTGTCTTTCAGATTGTTGCCAATTCTTTAACAAGTATGCAGGGTTAAGGTGTTTATGCCTGTCAAATAACTTCAGAAGATTAAAAGAACAGGCAAGCAGGAGTGTTTCGGGCAAGAACCACGAGATATATGCTGAAACGTTACCCCTGACGGTGTATCGGTGAAATAAAAACATTTTGGATCAACTACAAGTATTTAAGCTAGTGATGGACAGGTAGCTGAAAAAGTTCGACTCTAAATTAATACCAAACTGAAATTGAAATTTTAATTAAAGCTCGCTGTATGTATTAAGTGACGATAATGTCCGGATCTACTCTGTCTAGCTGTTAGCTCACTGCGATTCTTAATAGCAACTTAAATCGTAATATAAACAAAAAAGAACACCTTTGATGCTTACATGATTCCATTAATATGTCGGCGATACTTTTCTCAACACGATTTCATATCAGTGCTGTCTGTTACTTGTCAACATGTGAACTCATTAAGACGCAAGCAATGAATACATTTTTTTTCTTCAAAAAACGTAATGTTGTCATCAGTACCAAGACAGGAGAAATCGTGAGTGCAGCTTTTGCTAAGCTCATTCTTAAAGACGCTATATAACACTGTGGAAGACCCGTTTAAAAAAAATTGTCGAACTTTGCTATCTGACGTATGTGACAGTGTTTGAATGGACAAATAAACACCCTAGAACACAAAAGTTTTGACAGTTATGCTGTCACTAGTAAAATATGTGCAGATACAAATGGCACATTAATTTATTATCGGGCGACAGGAAATTCTGCAACACAGCAATCTATGGGGGAAAGCTGGAATGGTCTCTCAATGACTTTCACTTTTTGAAAGCACTTAATGTTCGTTTTAAACTGCAATTTTTTTCAGAGCTTCATTTTTAGACCTTATCAAAGACACTGGTAGCATGGAGAATCATGTAGCTCAGATTTTTAAAACTGCAAACACTGTTAAACAGTGTCTTTAATTATAAGTCCTTGCACCAATACAACTCAATGAAATTAAATTCTAGGGTCAAATTTCAAAGGTCGCAGGTTACTTTGGGAATAATATGCAGCCAGTATAGTGTGGATGACATTTTAGATGATGAAATGGATTTTGCTATTTGGCTATATTTTGTTATCAACACACACACACACACACACACACACACACACGCATGCAAAACATCACTGCACACACACACACACACACACACACACACACACACACACACACACACACACACACACACACACACACACACACACACACACACACACACACACACACACACACACACACACACACACACACACACACACACATCCATGATGGTGACCAAAATGTGGCCACCATTTCGTCTAGTTTTACATTAAAAAAAATGTTTGAATTTTCCATAGTTCGAAAATGAATCGACACGCGGAATAAATTATGCTTAAATTCAGTATTCAAATAAAAGTTACCAAAGGTGCACGTACATGTATTTACATTTTTTTTAACATTAATTTTGTGGATAAGGGGTTCACCATCCTCTCACACCCTACCAGCTCCCCCCCCCCCCACCACCGCCACCCCACGGTCACTCTGCTCTCTCGCCCAGGAGGCGAAATTCTTTTCCAAACAAACTTTTTTACAACTTGTCTTGGGTTGTCTACGGGTGTCTTAATCTTGATTTTCTAAGTTTCGCCCGACGAAATAAACCCCATCCCCAATATAATAAAGAAGAAAAGAGACTTACTACCAGCAAGATTTAAACTAGGGACCTTTCAGTCTGTAGTCGAGCTCTCTAACGATTGAGCTAGTTGTCATTCGGTGACTGCAACGATAATTTTCCATTCGTAGGCCTAATGTTGTGGCACGTGACTGTGTGACGTTGATACCATAATGTAATCTTTAAGAAAAAGTTAGAAGGAAAAAGAATTTACTGCCCAGGAGCGCCAATGGTACCCCACACTGCTGACGCCCGGGCTTGAATCGCAGGCTAACTACATGTATATAGACGAAAAGACAATCAAACTCATTCCATCACTGTTTCGTTTCATTTGTTATTACAAACATTTATTGTGTTTCGACAAAAGTGTCACGATATTTTCCTATTTTGTTACAATTTTATACAGTACAAGAAATGACAAATAAGCTTTTGACCCGCAATATACATAATACTTAATACTAGCGGGTACAGGACTCAAAATAAAACAGCCCATTACACTATCTATGTATAAGTTACTTTCACACCGTATACCTAACGTTTTGTACACGGTGTTATAACATACAAAAATGTTTGTCATTCACGTTTATTCCCACAGCCAAACCAGTGTCAACTAATCTCATCAAATTATATATCACTGTTTTAAAACACAAATTTCGTTCAACTATTTGCAACAATGTCGTAATTGTACATTTAGACTTATTTGGTAGATAGAAGTGTGCGCGATGATTATATATTTAATGTATACATCGCAAAAACGTTGGAAAAAAACACATTTCATAGTACGTGGCGGGTAAAACAGCAATGCACATTATTCCTACATCACTGTGAAAATCAACGATGCCTAAACAAAATATAACAGCTTCTTTCTTGAATCAATATATACATTTTAAATTTGCTGTACGGCAAAAACAGTAGATGCATTTGTGAAATTAAAGAAAAAGACGGAGAGCTTTATACGAATTCGTTATCAGCTGGATTTAAAATCAGCTTTCTCAACTTATCCAACTAAAAATCTGTGCGCGCAACAATAAAGTGTTGACGCGCGATAAATATCAGCGTGTACATCTATAAACATATTAAACCTTTTAAAAATACCCACATAGTTTTCAGAAAAAGAAATAACATATAGTATAAAGTGCTCGGGAACAGATAAAATCATTACCAACTCGATCGGCAGTACCTAAAGTAAGTGTTACGTATGGAAAATTTGCGCTACCCTAGATAAACCCGATACGTGCCGATATCATCGATCAATATCGACATCCGGGCCATTTTTGTTGGGATACTAATTTCCGGATACCATGATTTACTTGTACTCATTTTTTCCAATTTGAATGCCATTTTGGGCGATCGTTTTCGGAAAGTAGAGTTAGACGTATACCTAAAATTCGATATAAGAAAAAGATGTCAGTTCAACAGAAAGTCATGAAAACGCTATCAACTTCACCTTTGATCAGACGTAGATGTAGAAGTAGGGGCTTACATAAGCGACATGATACCGGAAATAATTATCCTGGGTTATGTATATTGAAGGCATAAACAACCAAATATATGCCGTTTTCGAAAAAAAATAGGGTTACTTTTAGTCCTATGCCTGATGTAAAGTCTTGGAAATGCTATCGATTTCGCCTTTGATCAGACGTAGATGTAGAAGTAGGGCTCTACACGCGTGACAAGATACCCGAGGTACGAAAGACTTTCAATAATTCATAAATATGAGGAAATTCATTTTCTCATTTTGTTACGAGTTGATATATTTGTTAACACGTTGAGCCTGTTAAACTCTGAACTTTAAACCCCCAAACAGGAAAACTTTAAAATTTTAACTTAACATTAATGTCGGAGAAAAAAATGAGTAAATTTGTACTATGTTTTATTGCTTTAATATAAAATTAGGGGATAGTGGCTTATTATACATAACATATGGCACCAAACTTTTCAACATACTAAAATATGATACTTCATGACTTGTCTTAGCCTCTTAGTAGCAACTTGTACTGGCTTAAAACATTAAAAACACACAAACTGGATTATTACGTTGGCACACAAATGCGACGGGCATAGAAAAGGAATTTCCGTTAGTTATGTCACTGTACAAATGACATCCGATCTAACACGATGTACTGAATATTTTGTATACATTTATTACAGAAGGGTGAGCAGAAAAGGTACCTGTGAATCATTGTTCTTTCAAATGATTTCACAAGCTTTTGATTACTGGGAGTAAAAGGACGTTTTAAAAGATAAGTTTCGATGAGAAAGTGGAAAATTCAGTTTTTAAAGGGAGTAAAATATACTGCAAGTATTAAATTCAACATCCGTGGAGTTGCCAACAGATATGGTGTTGAGTTTCAATCAATTTAATGTTAAAGGAATAATGCTTGGTGTTTAAAGAAATTCTTTCAGTATTTAAATGATACACAGAGTTTTGAAATTCAACATCACGTGATGCAAGTCATTTCTTGGGGGAGGACCATACAGTGAACACCAGTTTCTAGTGATTTCATGGCGTCATTATAAGTCTTTAAACCATTTAACACTATTTTAATTAAAAGCAAACAAAACACTGTTCCAAATTTCAATGGTATAAACAGTGCCGATATTTCCACATGAATAGAAGCAGCATTGTCTTTTTATCCCTTTAGAACTAGAATAAACATGAAAAAGTAATTAACATGATTGTCTCATTCAATTTTATATTTGTGCCAAAAATCAAATACGACAGGTAAATGATTTATGAAATATGACACGTTGAATTATACGTTGAGTTAAAGTAAAAGTGCAAAAAAAACCCTCCACATGAGAAATAATGATAAACATGAATAAACTGACGAGTTACATTTTTTCATACATACATATATTTATATTGACCCCAAAATACAATTAAGGTTTAGAGAAACATACATAGTGCAGGAATGTACTAGAAATATGAAAAATGCTTGAAATATACAGCAATAATATTGTGACCAAATTCTGAGATGGGCTTTCAGTAAAGGGCAACTATGGCAACATAAATACACTCAAAATCTTATAGTTCATGCTCAAAAAGAAAAGTGCGTGAAGACTTTGATTTCCTATTACTTTTACCAACACACAATGGAAAAAGAATAACACCCTTACAGACTTGATACATAATATTAAAGGTGGGACTGAACCAAAACATCTACAAGGCATGTTTCCGAAATCATGTTTTATCTTCTAAATGAATTGCATTTTCCCGTAAAAGCATGATGTTAAACATTTAAAGCAATTATCCTGGACAGGCTTTGTTCCAAAATGAAAGAGACTTTTGGTTACTTGTAAGAACAAGAAGTAAACAGACCCCAAATTTCAGGCTTATGACAGTACCATTCAATTAAAGGAAGTGAAATTCATGAAGTCCTCCTTTATTTTATTTACAGTACGAAAAATTTATAGAATGTGCCGAGTATAAGATTCCTTGCATGTATACTGTGGTTGCGATTATAAGTTACTTATTAAGAATATTATATACACTTTTCACAAAGCTGTGGAATCATAAGAAGTTGCAAATATATCTTGATTTAATTTTTATCTATTGATAAATACTTGTGTTTCTTCTTTGAAATATAATCTAATGGCAACAGCTGTATGGTTTGGCAATCTTTCATCATGTTAGCACTGTTTAATGTTCAATCTCCAAAGAAATGATATGTAAATTTATGATTAGCCAGCATGAAAGCTGGTAATTGACATAATTTAATCCAACATATAACATGCTATATTACTTAGCCCTAAATATTGTACATTTTATACATCCACAGCTTAAACCAAAAGGGGAAAAAAGAATATTTAATAGCACTTTGGTACATGAGACAGTTTTATTTTATGTTACACTATCGACAAATAAGCTATGTAAGAAAGTAATGATAATTTTAGGCCCTCATTCTGACTGGGAAAATAGTTAGAAATACACATTATTTGACCCATTCCTGAAATAAAACCAAGCTTTCTTTGATGTGTTATTCGTGCAAGATCAGTCATTTCTATTCCATTTATTGCCAGAGACTGTAACCTAGTAAAAGTTTCCTGAATGGGCAAATTTCATACCTTACTGAGCAAAAGATGTTCATTTATGTCTTGAAGATTCACCACAAATTTATATCCCAAAATCTAGAAATTCAGATATGAGAATTAGCTAGCAACATTCAGTCTTACAACTAAAATTGGTTTACTGCATTTTAATTGAGAATGGCTAAGGGAACTACCCACAAGGTATCATCCTAACTTCCTTAGCGTTATCTTCACTGTTTCGAGTCCTTAAAACTATGTATAATGTCAACAGAAATTTACTTTAATAAGTGCAAGATGGTTAAAGTTGCAAAGGGCTTGCTGGATGTCTTTAAACATTCTTGATTGCTAACAAAAGAATTTTTAAACTTCCCTAATACCTCCCCCCAGAAAAAAAAATAATAATACACAATCTGTTATGTATAGAATGCCACAGTCTCTATAGATTTTGAAACATATACTACGTTATACTGGAAATAGTGGTACAATATTTGTACAGTTTTAATAAATAATTTCATGTAAACTTTGATACGACAGTTTACAACAGAAGTGTCTGTATAATGCTTCTTTAAATATATTTGTTGTGCTTAAATCCTTAAAAAGAATAGTTTACTACACTATGAGTGAGAGGATACATAGTTTTGAAGTATAAAAAGACACAAAAGTTGGTTGATCTACAAAAGTGATCAATGCACTATATAAATGTTATTAGATATTACCAAATTCTGTTATTATAGTTTAATGCTGATTTGAAAAAAGCAATAAAATGCACACACAAATTTGATTATCATGAGCTCAGTATAGATGTAATGAATGTGGAAAAGTTTACAAAGCAAGATAAACATGACCTTTGTCAACGTAATGATTTAATTTTGTACAATTATGAAAAGGCATTCTTACATTTATCAGTGTGTGCTGAAGCAAATTTATACAATTTCATCAATACCTGATGTTCCCAAATTGCTACCGTATACATTGCATTTGACCCAAGAAATGATGTAAAAGAAAGCCTACAATTGCCGATATTTTATTCCAAACTGAGTTTTACTTTTATTTGGTTTCCTTTTTACAAAAAGAATATCATATACTATCAAACAGAGATGGAGTTGAGGCTGACAGTTCCGAGCCACGAGGCCGCTGGAAAATATTGTTCCCATAGACTTTGTACAGGTGACTCAGTCCGAGGCCAAGAACGGCAAAATCTGGCCTCGAGGCCGGCCTTGACTCCATCTCTGCTATCAAATGTGTATCAATTTCTTCTGCAATTTGGTAAGCACAATTTGGAATACAAAAGAGAAATGTTCTTGCTATTTATATAAAAGCATTTGTGATGCAACTATTTTCACAATTTCTTTTCTTCCTTGACCCTCTAAGATTAAAAAGCCGTTTATTTAAATTTTTAACCTTGGAGGGTGCAATAATCAGTGTTGTAGTCGAGTCTGCAAGTTCCAAGGTCGAGGCCACACCAAAGACATCACCTGTCCAAAGGGTTTGTATAGGTGACTTGGACCGGGATGGAAGACACCAACAATTGACCTTGAGGCTGACCTTGACAACAACACTGGTACAGATATTATGGAAACAGATTCAATCTCACTGGATGTATACAATTTAGAATATAAGTGAACGATGCAAATACATGTTTTATGGTACATCATCTATGATAAAGAGTTATTTACAATACTGCACTACATTGGGGTACTGTAAAATAAGTATTTTGCCAAATGTAGTTGTAAGAACAGGAAACCATGACACATGTGGATTTAAATCATATAAAACAACCTGTGTATGAGCAAAAGAAGAAACACACAAAATTGACATTTTCGAGTCTCGATTAAGATGTTTACAATCCAAAGCAAAAAGTGTGTATTTTCTTTAAATACGCCTTGAATCTTTAACTGTGTTGTTTTTTGCATGGACCAGCCAGCAAGATGAAAACCCAAATGTTAAACGAAAACCACTCCAAAAGCACACCTAAAACTAATATGTTTCAAACTGGTCTGCCAAAAATGCAGATATTGCAAAGTGATTTCCCTCTAGGATAAAACCAAATATACCTCAACACTACGTAAAGGAATAATAGCACTATCTCGCATTTGATGTGAAATAAATTGTGATCAAATATCAAAATAAGATTCCAAGCAATTACTCTGCAATTTTTTGACCAAACGAAGACAATTTGGACAAGCTATTAACAGTGTATTTAATTTATTCAAATTTGTTAACACTCTTTGTGATGCCCTCACATACAACTGTAAATCTTCATTATTGTACTTAATGTATTCTCCAATACTATCTTTTACTGAAAAATCCTTAATCTAGGGGGTAGGGTTGGTATGATTAGAGAGTAAATTGTGTCAATTTTCTCTCAAAACTTTGAAATGCTGTCTTTCTTGACAATGGATCAATCCAACCATGAGTTGTATTGAATAGGGAGGCAGACTAAACCATTTCAATTTTGGGGGCAGTTATAGGGTTTAACTTAAGGGACTGTTTGATATAATAATGCATGACAAGTTGACAGCTTTGCCAGAGTAAAAACTTGGATGTAACAATTATAACAACGCATTTTGTGGACTAAACCAGGACATTTGAAGAAAAATTGAATATGCTCATTTTCCAAGCGAGTATTAGACTTATGGAGTAAGAAATTTTTACTGTCGGAAATGAAAAACATATCATTGTTTATTGCGTTACTATTTATTGTTTAATCAACTAAATGACAGGTACCGCCACCGCAATTACAAAGTTGCGACAACAAAAAGTAGATCAGACATTTAAATCCACATAAATATGCTGCTTTGCCATATCTTTACAAATACACAATCATATATAAATAAGGAAAAAAATCTTCTGATATAACACCATTACTGTGATCAGTTTGTTCTTTCAGGTTGAGTTACGTGATCTAAAAGCATGTTATTACTTCCTTTTTGTCATTCTTCATGAAGTAGCGTATTTGGGATGCTTTGATGCTGTTCTTATTCACCTCAGAAGCTTGAGTTGGTCGCACAGCTATCCACAGATCATGGCGTAAATGTTTCATCCAAGCTCAATTCTGAACTACTTGTAGGTCACAACTTCACGTCTTCAGTGTGATTATATTTAAGTCCCTTTTGCCGATTAATGTCTTGAAATATACCCTGTCACAAGTCCGTATCAAAGCTCTCTTGATTTTTAACAGAGTCTTTCACCTCCGGTGGCTTGACGCCAGGCGGTGGTGGTGGGGGTGATGTTGTGGGTCTTTGTAATGACACTGCCTTGGGTTTACAATTCGGTGAGGGCGGCACAGCTGGGCCATCTGTACTAGTAACTGATCCGGGGCGCTCCTTAGTTGGACTGGGTACTGAGGGTTTTTCGAGTTTGACGGGTTTTTCGGCCACCGGCGGCTTGTCGGGCGGTCTGTCGGGTTTGGTTATAGTGCCGTTTGTCGAATGTGATGAGTGACCGCTCGGTCGTCTCGTGATCTCGGGACTGTTGTAGTTATTCGTGCCTGATGACGGTCCGGGAGCTGGGGTATTCCGGCTGAGACTGTTGGTCGGGGAGGGGACGGGAGAATTTGAAGCGCTGACAGGAATCGGAGGTGCGTGCGCCTTCTTCACTGACTTCCGTGGTAATGTAGAATTTCTGAGAGGTCTGGCAGGTGAGGAAAAATAAATTGAACATGTTAATCTAATAATATTGATACCAGGAAATAAAAAAAAAAAAAATTGGAATTTTTTTCATCTAATACATGTCAGCCCTAATTCTTCAATATACATCTTCTAGCTTTTACTCTCCAATATTTCAGCGACTTTCCCAATTTAAAGATTCATACCCCTCCCTCCAATATCAAACCCCCCAACATTGAATAAATATTGAAGCACTATGTCCATTAGTTTCAAGAGTTGTTCACCCAGATAAATTTAGAACCTGATTTTATGGTACATTGTTTCATTTTGACCTTTAAAAGATTCTGGAGAGTTCTTCACCAAATAAATTTTATTCTCAATACACAGGACCCTACCTGTAAAGAAGAATGATAACAATTTCTTGATATAACAAACAAATTTTTCTGGCTCCAAAGTTGAAATATTCTTTGTACCGGTATTTTGTTGTTTGCAACCCTGATATAAACAGAAATTGACATAAAAAATTGTTCGGGCACCAGGAAATTACTATAACGAGAGTCTACAGTATTTTTATTTCCAAATTTTCTCCTTCTAAAACAGCTTAGATTCAATGCTACATTCTCCCTTTAGTAAAAATCTTAATGATCAAACAGGTCAAATAATAGAGCCTACATATTTCAAATTTTATTTTTCTAGTAGTAACTCAGTTAAATTTTCTTGATTGAGCATATTTCACATTATATCATGAGATACATTCATACAATCCCAACACAGATGATATTGATTTACAGTTAAAATAGAATTTAGAGTTACACAAAGAACTGTCCTCCCAAAGAAATTGGCTTCCCCTACATTCACTAATATACAAGGTGAAAGGTGAAGCAGTGAAATACTTCTCATTTGCTGCACAACAAATGGGTAGGTCTGACACGGAGTGTATCAACTAGTGTTTTGTGTGGCATTCATGCATATATGCTCTTGAAGTTTTATGTTTTATTATTCGTATACATGCATAAGATACTTTATATTCTTACTAAAGGGAGAATGTACTTAAAATATAAAACTAAGTGTTCCTGTGGTTACATAACAGAATCTAGACTTGAAACAAGTACTACCAATGAATAGCTGTATCTGGGATATTTTTTTTTACTATTTGTGGCAACATATTACACATTTTGGTTGTTGACATTGTTTGTATTTTCAATTGAGAATGAATTGTTTATGATTTGAAGATAAAATGAAGAGATGCTTTGAAAATGGTTTTATATGAGGATTATACAATACATATTCGATGAAAATCAGACTGTGCATATGGAAATAAATGAGGTGCTGAAACAGTATACATATGGCATATGTAAAAAATGGAATAAAAAATGAGAGAAAATAATGCCTCCGGCTCCCTTACGGGGCGGAGGCATAAAAAAGTTCTAAATGAACACAAAAAGAGCATTTCATGATTTTGGGGGTGGAATATATGTACATAATCATCAATGTGAATAATATAAGGGGGCTGATGTTAAGTAGGTAAACGAGTGAAATATGGTAAGGTAAAATGGAAATTTTCATACATTTTTAAAGATATTGTGCCTGAATGCACATGGATGCAGTTTCCAGTATCTTGTGCAGTGAGTTATCAAGCAGTACCATGACTCAAAACATTTCCGTCTGAGAACATCCTTATAGCCAAAATTGCACTACTCAGCTATGCATGCATTAAGTACTCTTACTTATGAGTATGAATGTGTAAATATGTTTTGCGGTTACATGAAAATTTCCACTTTTTTTTTAGTTCGGGAAAAGATCTCAAACTTGGACTTGGAATAATATAGCATATGGAAGTATATTTTGCATGACACAAATGTGAAGGGTGTATTCCTTTCATTTCTATCTCACTACACGAGAGGATACCTGATTTTTTGAAATATGCATTTTTGTGATGATATAAAATTACCCTGTTAGAGACTACGTACGAGTTAACTCGTGTTGGGGTCTATGGAAAATCAAATCGTCTCAAATGGGTTAAGACACACTAATTGTGTTTATAAGAAACTAAATGTGACCTGTCACAACGATATCCTGATAAAGTCGTACAAGCCAAATGTAAGGAACGTGCCAAGTATCGTAATTATGACATACAGTTTAAATGTGAAGTGTCCTCAAAAATCAAGACTTTAAGTCATACCTTCACATGTTGCAAAAGTATGAATATAATTTTTTTTCACCGAAAGTATTTTTCTTGTATATTTATTTTTCATAAGATTTGCGACTTTATCAGGGTATCGTGGTGACGGGTCACAAATAACTCCATAATGTGTTTATCAAGAACTAAATAAATTCCAAAGTTGAGTGGCATGCTTTCTTCTTTCCTTTTCTACATCATATGAAAAGTGACAAAAAAAAATCACCCGTGTTCAATGAAAATTATTATTTTGTTTCACCAAGCTATTTTCCACAATGTACATATTAAAGATAAAATAAGTTTAGAAATTGTAAGAACATCTCATTGCTAAATCTTACAGTAAATATTACAGTTTTCATTTTGTTTCATTTTGCAAGATCAGGCAGTGTAGATACCTAATTCAGTTGCTGAAATAAAATTAATCAAACCACATATTTAATTTTATTCTTCTTCTACATTTATGAAATAAAAAAATGATAAAATACAATAATAATGATGATGCTTTAAAACTTTAAACAGAGAGTAGCAGGAAGCCAGAATGCAGTACATAAGTGAATAAAAAAATAACAATGATAGGAAGTTATTCTGGGTAGTAGAAGAGACAAAGAAATTTAGGACGTGTGTAAGAAGAGCAGAAGATGAGAGTAAACGGACAAAAAATGCAGCTGTGTCCATGCAGTAAGGTAAGGGGAGAAAAATGTCCCAAAACATTATGGCTGTAAGAGACTTTATTGTCTGTGAATACAGTACTCCATAACAGTAGTATAATTGCTCAGGTTAGGGGCCACATGTGTGACATTTTGGTGAATGGTGACCAACATTATATCTGATATCAAGATTCAGAAACACCTAAGAATATGTCAAAAAATACAGAGAAATTTCTTCCTCTGTTTCCAAATGTATATAGCTAGTAATAGTAACTGGCAACAAATGCAGAAAATCTCTTTCTAAATTCTGACAGTGTACATGATTAAATGAATCATGGTGGCAGGTGTACATGGAACACCAAAATGTCAAATCATTTGGCTCTTGTAATTTATGGAATCACCATTTTTTAGTCAGGATACTATATTAAAGTTTACTACTAACATGATGTCACAGTATCAATATTTTTAAATAATTACCCTGATGAAAAAAAAATCTTCTCTCAACAGTATGGACTAAAACTGTGATATAACATCAGGAATGAGGGAAAGTGTCTTTAGGAAACATTTGCATGTCATTTTCTGTCAAAGTAGATATGTAATGTGGAGTTTTAGACTTTGATGCAATTTCAGTGATGCAGGAATTGTCAAATTTTATGAGGATTACACCAAATAATATATCTGAACCCCAGAAAGAAGTTTACTAATTAAAAAAAGACTAATAACAAATGTACTAAACAATAATTAATTGATAATTAGTAATTAATATACAATGTAAATACATATTTTCTGTTTCATACATTTGCATCAATCATACTGAGCTCATAAATTTATAACTTATGATTCAACATGATAGAGAATTTCTTCCTAAAAATAGCAAGAAAAATAACAATTTTTAAAATGTAACTTCTTTAATTCTTTGGCCCTACGAGAACTCAGTATGGTTTGAATTTATTTTTGATCCAACTATGAGCACAGTAGCAAGAGACATTTAGTTAGTGTTTTGGATACAATACACAGTAATCAACACAGAAATTAATGTTAACAAGAATTTTGTACAAGACAGCCATAGCATTTGACACAGCAAACCCACGTACACAATAAAATTGAACTCGAACTTGAACAATGAAAATGTGTAAATCCCATATCCAGACCAAAGACACAAACTTAAAAACTCACAAATATATTTGGATATTAACAGTTCATACATGAGATTAGAATGATGGTTTATGGGAGATACTTGGTTAAGGAGTACCAAAATATTGTCACACACTGGTTGTCACTTGTTCCAAGTCTAGATTCTATCCTTTCAATATTACAATGTTATCAAATATGTGTATCATATGTGTTCATATATTCTTGATGTTGGTAATGATCATTCTACAAAACTCAATGTTAAAAAATCTGGATAAAAAATGCATACATCTAATATCCCAGGTAGGGTGAAAATATCACGACTTACACTGCAACAAAGCACATTTTCAGTATTTCAAAAATTTCAGGGTCTCCCTGCCCTCTCTTTGCCACCACCTCTGCATCCCACTATGAAGTACTAGGTCCTCAATTTATGCAAATTATTTGATGGTTCACCTTATCACACAAAACAATTTCTACATCATATTGAATGTGCCACATATTTATTTTTTAATCACAATTATGACCATAATTACCATATTATTATAATAATTATTACTATTACTATTACTATTATTATTATTATTTTGATTCTTGCCTGGTCTGACACACAGAATATTAATTTACAATGATTTGGGGAATACAATTTACATTGCTGATGAAAAATTAATTACAAAGTAGTTTGATTAAGCATTCAAACTGAAAAAAAAAGCAACAAATGTAAAAGAAAGTATGGATTCTTAATAATCACTTTTCTTACACAGGGTGTATCAAAAAAAAAAACTTTTCAAAAATTTGTCATAATTACACACTGTATAATTACTGGTTATAAAAGTGGGCAAAGTATTTTGTTCTTCAACTACAGATAATCAGTCCAAGTATATCAATAAAATAATCCTTTCACTGTTTCACATTTGGACATATGGTTGGAAAAACCAGTTTTGCAGAATGATCTTTGTATCTCAATGACTGTGTGTATGTGTGTGTGTGTGTGTGTGTGTGTGTGCGTGTGTGTGTATGTGTGTGTGTATGTGTGTGTGTCTGTGTGTGTGTCTGTTTGTATGTATAAGAGAGATATAAGAGAAATACACAATGCATCAAATACCTAGGTTTGTGTGCATGCTGCATGCATCGAGACAACGGAACACTATAGAAGACTAGCTGAGGACAGGTTTGGTGCTGGTACTTGGTGGGGGAGGTGGGGGGAGGGGTTTGGCAGATGTAAGGGGACTTTTGAGGGGTGGGGTGGGGGCTGTTGGTGTTGGTCAGTCCTTGGGGGGATGGGAGGGGGCTGTGACGGGGGCAGAGGTGCTCTCCGCTTCGTGAGGTTGACAACTGGGCTGGTGCTACTGGATGTATATATATTTTTTTTTCATTGTATGGGAATGTGGATGTGTTCGGGGATGGGGTGGGGCGCAACATGCAAAAAATTGGGCAAAAAGTGTGTGCAGGAAGAATGGAAAAACAAAAACAAAAGAAAACAAGAAAGAATGACACAAGTGGCAGAGTGGTAACATATCACAATATTCAATGACAAGGGTTGTTCATCTGCATTACAACTTCACTCAAGCTCTTTCATAAATATGGAAAATCACCAGTCTAGTACAATTAATCTGCAGTGATGCAGAGTTGAAATCTTCACTGATTATTTCAGGAACTGAAATTTGGTGTGTTAATGGTGACATGTAGGACACAGACTGGTTAAACCTGTGACAGTATGCTGTAATGCTATTGCTTACAAGCATACCAACACTAATATACTATTGCACTAAAGTTTGTTCACAATCAATCAAACCCAATTAGGTTTCAAAGAGTGGAATAATAAAGAGTTACATTACAACATTATTTTTTGGTTAATGTGATTTTCCTCACAATTGTTTATTGCTTTGCTTTTCCTAAATGACCATTATATACCAGAAAAGTTAGATTTTTCGAAACTTACATTTCTTGTTTCACTTTCTTCTGCACAACCAGAAAGCATATACATATACATGCTTATTTAAAGTGGATCAGAGACATGTAATCTATCAAAGTTTTGAGTTTGAAAACCTACTTTCAACTAACCCAATGAACACTTAATCAATTTGTAAGTGCTATGATATTTTAGTTATCTCCAAAAACCTTTAATATTGATCTATGATGAAAACAGCATGTTTTTAGTTAACATTTAAACAATATTTGTAAAGTCTATTTCTGAATATAAATATTTTTATTCCCTGTAAATAATAATGCCTACATGATGGTGTTCATGGAAAATATTTGTGCTTCACAACTTATACTAGCAGATCAAATATTTGGATAACAAATGGAATTACTTGAACTCAATCAGTTATCATGCTAACATCTCCTTACTAGTACTTAGAATAAAAAAAAACATGTTTCTATGGCAAAATGCCATAAAACGGTCAGCTGAAACCTAAAAATTAAAAACAGTTTTGGATCTCCATGGTTGATATCGGTCAGTAAACCTGTTTGATACAGCACTAATGAATACATGACACATGCAGTTTCAGTCACAGTGGAAATGCTATCAAATGAAAGATAAACACACAAATCTTAATTAATGTCATTCAGTGCTATGTCATTGAACTATCAGTTTAAATGAGTAATGAATACCTCACAAAAGATAACAATATGCAAAATAAATTTGACTTTCAGATGATGCAAACTAGTGAAAACATGATGCTTTCATATCAAAACTGATGATGAAAAAGCAAACATTTACATCAAA
>JZLH01S0601194.1:23189-41556 GCA_001188425.1 Eucidaris tribuloides
CCTGGTGCTGCTCCAGTTGACAGCGCTGACATGCTAGAACAGGAAACACAAGTTTGAAGTTGAAAACATGCAATATATTTTTTATTTTGAAGATCTTTCACAAGTTCAAAGACCAAGTATGAATTAATTCTTTTACAATATATTCTACTGTCACTCCAGACATCAGAAAACAACATCAAACCTACTGAAATTGTTTATAGTGACAAATTGTGATGTTTCCATTAACGGAGAGTAGGTAGCAGTGTGTATTGGTCCATGAATAACAATTTGGATGAGACTTATGCATAAAGTTTGTCATGTTTGTAAATGTATATGATACTCATTTGTAAATTGTGAATAAGTTTCACATATATCATACATGATTAACACCCATGCACTGTTAGGGTCTGAAAATAGACTAAAAGATGAGTAGAGTTTTTTTCTCCATGAGACAAGAATTCAAATCAAGCCTAACGGTTACTATAATTCCACTAATTCTGACTTTCCAGCTCCCACTCTTTGCTGAAGATTCTAAAAGGGTATTTTCTTCTATATAACAGTGTATTTACACAATGTTAATTTTTAGGCTTGCAAAAGAGACACACTGCCTGTAAAGACAAATACACTTACAAGGGCTCTTGCACATGCCGCTTGCATGGACGGCTGACATATGACAGGGTCCCACCATTTCAAGAAAACAAAATTCCCTGATTTTTCCCTGATGAAGTCTCGAAATTCCATGATAATTATTTCAACTCACTTCCAGTTTCACATGTTTTCCATGTTTTCAGTCATCCAATTGATGTTGTTTTGATATGCAACAAAATATAACCGAGTCTGACTGACTACTTTCGATTTTTCGGCCAATCAAAATTCCCTGACTTTTCCCTGATTTGAGGCATTTTTATCAAATTCACTGACTTTTTCCTGACTGGAAAAAAGTTAAATAATTTTCCCTGATTTCCCTGATGGACTGGGAACCCTGTATGAAGTACCAAGAACTAATAAAAACTGTTTAAAATATTCTTTGTACCCTCGTACAATTCCTGAATGGAATTTACCACCAGATGATTTTAACTCTTAACGTGCCAGAGGATTTCAACCTCTATGGCCTTTATGTGTATTATGTGTCACAGATCTGTGACTTCGGCACATTAAAGGTATTGGCTAACATTTACCACAGTGAAAAAGATCTGAACTACATGATTCCCCATGCTACCATTGTCTTTGATAAGGTCTAAAAATGACGCCCTGAAAAAAATTGTATTTCAAAATGATTATTTAGTGCTTTAAAAAAGTGAAAATTGTAAGCTGATCGGATTCACCTGCTCATTTTCTCCCATAGACTTACTGTGTGTACACCTTGGCTATTTAAACTCGCCCCGAGTTTAATTGTTTATTCATGCATAACTTGCCATTGGCAGTATGACTTTCCAAACTTGTTTATTCTAGGGTGTTTATTTGTCTATATGAACACTACTATGTAGTTCAGATATCAAAATTTGACAATTTTTTAAATTGAAGCTCCACAATGTTAGCCTATCACTTTAAGAGTTAAGGCAGCTCCAAACCTCAACAAGTATAAAGCTATGACGGACCGTCCAGAGGTTGACGGTTCAGAAAAACAAGCACACTTTTAAATCTAAAATTTCAAATTTAATATGTTGCTACTGCTGTGACTAGACCACTGTACCATCATAGTCCTGCCATACATTGTGTACAAAACCAGAACCGTAAAGACTTTCTCACCCTAATTCATCCTTTTCTGACCAGAGCATGTTGGGAGCGATGACCAATGAGAGGTTGGACGCGTTCATCTTGTTTTTGTCGCTCTTGTCGGCAACAACCTTCAGGAAGCGACACAGATATCTAAAAAGATTGAAACACATCATACCAAGAAGTTAAATCCAAACAAAACAGAATGTAAGAACACAAATTAAAAACTCTATTAAATAATTGTGTTCTTGATTAACAGTTGGGTCTATATTTTTCTCCAGCATTGATAATGGGACCAATATTTTTTTGTATGCTCTATTATTATTACTATTACTATTACTATTATTATTATTATTATTATCATTATTATTTTTACTGCGCTCTTTCCATCTTTAAAAAAAAGTTGTTTTTGTTTTTTTTTCTTTCATTTACAGCACATAAAATATGAAAGTGTCACTCATCTTACATTGGCATTTCATATTGTAGGAGTTCTAACGCTTTTAATTTTATATTATTTATGTTTTATCCATGTTCATCTTGCCTGGGCATGTTGGTGGATATGAGGGGTTTTGCTCACCTGTGGGGTTGAATGTTAGTTTGGCTTGATGTTTACTGCCTTGGGAGGGGGATCATTAGACATGGAGGTGTGTTAGGGTGGGCATGTGTAGAATTTTTTTTTTTTGGGGGGGGGGAGGGTGTTGGGTTGCTGAGATGGTGGGATTCAGTTTTGGTTAATTAGTAATTAGAATGTTTGACCTAGATGCAGCATTTTCTATTCTTCTTCCTTCAAGGCATCGTTTATCAATGTTTCCAGTTTTAAAAATCTGAGCAACCTGATCCCTCATGCTACTGGTGTCTCTGATAAGGTCTAAAAATGAAGCTCTAAAAATGAAGCTCTAAAAATGAAGCTCTAAAAATGAAGCTCTTAAAAAAATTGCAGTTCAAAACAGTCATTAAGTGCTTTGAAGAAGTGAAAATCATTGAGCGACTATTCCAGTTTTCCCCCATAAACTGCTACGTCTTGAATATTCGTTGGCTGACAATAATGAAGTGAAATTTTAGAATGACACTGGAAATTTGACTATGTACATGTAAAAACAAATATATCTAAGCATGTGTACTTGTACAAAAAACGGAATAATGCACAGACATAAACATAAAACACTCACCTAAGAGTATCAAAGTTTTCTTTTGGAAGTCTTTTCACTACTTTCCACAGGGCCTGCAACCTCTGATCATGGTCCTTTATGCTAAAAATAAAACAATGACAACAAGGTGATCACAATTGGACAACAATAATTATGTAAGACAACTTGCACACTTATATCTTAAACAGGTACTTATTTGTGTGGACATATATCATGGATGGAATCTAATCTAATCACTCATGCATTCTTTCAAACTCACTTTATCTGTATGAAATGTACAATTTGTTATTTCACTTCTCTACTTCCTTGATAATTCTACACTATCAAACTTTATGTCGTCGCTTGCCCGACAGAAGGGTCTAGCATATGTTCCCAACAGAAGGGCCTTAACAGTAAATATTCTCTAATTGGAGAAATATTGCCTTATTTGATATTTGCACTTAACAGACGGACAGAAGCATCTAAAAATATCATACTACTTTGATTTCATGTGAAAAGAGCCAATGGATTTCAAGTTAGAGATAATTAAGGGCGATTCCGTGTTAAAACTTGAAAAAATGCTAAAATTTGAAATTACTTCTAGCTAACAACTAGTGTTGTAACATTTGTGGTTAATACCTAAACCATCTGGAACAGGTGAGTTTTGGGCGTAAAATTGTCTCAAAATTCTATTTTTGGGGTGAAATTGTGCAAATTTGATATTTTATTAAAATTTCACAAATTTTACATTATGTATGAAAATGTGTGTACACTACATTTGAAAACTACCCAACAATCTTTTAGATCCTGTGAGTCAAGTAGTTGGATGTCCTCTTGATAGCTGACTATGTTTACAAAAATATTCTCCTTCCCACTTAGACTTAAGTGTCATTATTTCGGCAAGCCCTAACCATAACTGTCCCGTACGACACATAAACTTCAAAAAGTTTTGATCGCGCTTCAGTTTCACAGGCTACAATCTTGTAGTACAGAATTCTCTAAATTGGTGATGTAAGTACTCATTTGATACCATAATGTTAGGATTTATCTCATATGTCTACTATTAATATCATCATCAACCTTGTCCCGTACGACACATAGTGTGTCGTACGGGATATTTTCCTGTGTCGTACGGGACATGTCCCTTGCAACAGAGTGTATTTTTTCAAAAGTTAAATGGTTTAAAATAAAGTTTATAAATTAATATATTTTAACCTATTCATCCTTTCACCTGAACAAAATTTAAACCCTTACACCATGTTTGTTCATTTGCAATTTGTTATAACACCTGTTCCAAACTGTCATGAAGTATAGGCCTACTGGCCTAGGTTATCAAATTCAAAGTGGGAGAGGAAGGGTACAGGAATAGGGGGTAGTAAAAGATAGAGAAGAAGTCCCAAAACATGTATATACTGCTCAGAACACATAATGTTGTATACACACAAAAATATTTGTATAAAATTTTAAATTTGTAGTACAGGACAAAGTGTGTCGTACGGGACATGGGAAAGGCACCTTTTCCCATGTCCCGTATGACACATTTTGTTCTGTACAACATACTTAATATTTTTAGAGATTTTTGCAATTCTTTTGACATGTATATATTATTAAGTGTCAGTTTAATTGCTTTGTAATAAAATATTTCCAAATTAAGAGAAATGCAGTGTTTTTATTGATGTAAGCTAGGTAATTATGTAGTTGTTTCAGAGGTGTCCCCCGTACGACACTTTTTGATGTCCCGTACGACACATGCGTTCTTGAAGATATTTGCCATACACATTTTTGTGTTCAAGACATTTTCAAAATTATAGCTATATTAAAGTAGTCTTCAGTGTTTGTCTCATTGATTTAGTAGAGATTCAGTCATTTTTATCCATGCAACTCACAGAGTTATGGACACAAACTTAAATTTTCAAAAAATTGACTTTCTCTGCGTCCCGTACGACACGCAACATTTTCATCTCTAATTCACCCATAAACAACAAACTTTTCTTGGATGTCATTACTTCACTAGGGCACCCACTAGTACTTTATAATTACCATAAAACAAATCTTCATTGCTCAAGCATTTTGCCATGAGACTGGAAAGTATTCTCTAAATGTCCCGTACGACACGCACGGAATCGCCCTTAAGTGTTAAGGCCCTTCTGCCAGGAACATATGCTAGGGCCCTTCTGCCTGACAAGCGGCGACGATATCCTTCATCACTTACCAGCTTGCCGCTTTGAAGTCATCGTAAAGTTCAAAGGTCAGTATGGGATCAGGAAGTTCTCTCAGGTACAATTTCAGCACACCTAAAAAAAGAATAGAAGAAAATACAGTGGTCTATGATATAAATTGTACCAATACCCTAAAAATCAAATTTGTGTACAACTAGAATACACCACAAATAACTGCAATTCATTTGTCTTAGCCCGTCCAAAAAAACATATTTTGATAAATCAGATTATAATCTGTACAATATTCACAAGTTCTGCTCCGTAAGCACCGATTTTTATGTGTGCGCGTTTTGGCTATACGTTTACGTTTTTGCTTAACTATCGAAGTTCATTATTGATATTGATCGATACACTGGTTGTGTGTGTTAATGATCAAGACGTACGCAGACAAATTATCGATAATGCGATCAATCGATTGATAAAATCGGTTGATTGACTAGTCTATTGCAAGTTGTTTTTATTCTTACTTGATCTTTGAAATTTACATTCAAACCCAATAAACAGAAATCGGAGTGATCACAAATTCTAATACTTTGCAGAGGGCATGTCACAAATATATTCTACATATATAGCAAACAAATTATCCAGGATATTGGTACACTTTAAGGCATTTACACAACCCAAGCAAATCAGTTTATGTTCCCTCCCGGTTGAGAGGGGGGGGGGGGCTTGGAATAAATGTGTTAAACCTATTTGTCGTGGTTACGTCCCTAAATTTCAACTCCAGGTCATCACAAATTTAGATGCCACAGAAAATTCTTTTCAGTTCCAGAGACCCCTAAAGGTGCCATTCCTCATAGCAATGCATCCCTAAAAGGCCACATACTCTCCTTGCCTCAGGCATGTCAAGTCAAACTTTGTAAGGTTTGATTTGACCACTACTCATTAGTAATTAGTAAACAAAAAAAAGTTAGTAGTGACTACCACTAGATCTAGTTCTTACTAATATCATTGCATGTAAGGTTGCAACAACCTATGACAATTGTTGAAATTTTGGGCGTTTATCACATTAATATTATATTGCAGTGGATTTACGTGTCACAATACCATTTAGCCACATTGGTGTTATGTTGGGTTTTTTTTTGCGTTATTACGATTAAAACTTCACAAAATGGAAAAGAAGAACATAACTGCAAAGGAACTACACTGTAGTCAATTTTCTTGTAATGAGTTTCACCATCACATAAAGCACCATACATACATACCTGCTACAGAATGCTCATGGCCATAGAAGTCCATCAGATCTAGTTCAACATTTGCATCGAAAGCAGCCTGGGGAAATAGAGAATAAATTGACACATTACAGTTGTAACAGCAATTGCTAATGTTGCATCATATTTGTCATTATAAATAAACTGGGAAACCACATTGTGTTGTCATGGTTACAAAGCAAAATGAAGCATCATGGGATTTTTGTGTGGCTTTGTTAATTCAACACACCGATTCTCACTTCTCAGACCCGCTTAAGCCTTAATGGATATCTCCAGCTAATCATGTATGATTTGAGGGTGGGATATATGATTCTTTAATAGCTAAAAGTGCATCCCACAGTCTGGAAGAAGGGAAAATTAGAAATCTGCTGTGTCCACAGGACACGGATGTCCCCGCTTACTGCAATCAGTAAACACTTCTTCTTCTTCTTAGTTCTTTGGTCTTTATATCAGTATCACATGTACATAGCAAAAAATTATCTTGCAGAAACTAATTTGCATGTATGTGACCCGTCACCATGATACCCTAATAAAGTCGCACAACCCAAAGGTAAGGAAAGTGCCAATTATCATAATAATAATATAAAGTATGAAAGTGAAGTGTCTTCAAAAATTAAAAGTTTTCTGACTTTCATACATTGCAAAAGTTTAAATATTTATATTTTTCACAAAAGTATTTTCCTATTTACGTATAAGCTTCATAAGATGTGCGACTTTATCAGGGTATCGTGGTAACAAGTCACATATAATGAGCTGTGACCTTTGGACTCCAAATTCAAACTTGACCTGTATTTTAGTGTCATCTATCTACATACCAACAATTGTTAAAATCCAGTTCCAATTTTATCATTCATACTTCTTCTGTAATATAATCATAATGCCACATAGCCCTCCCCATTGACACATGAACGTTCACCATCCCAGTACACCTTTATGTGTGAGCTGATTTTATGGGATTACTGCATCAAGTATCAATTGTCAGAAGTCCAGCAGATGCGCCCTAGCATATTTTTCTGGCAGAAAGGCCTTAACAATAAATTTTCTCTAATTTGAGAACTATTTGCCTTATTTGATATTTGCACTTCACTGACTGACAGAAGGATCTAAAAATATCACACTACATTAATCATGTGAAAAGAGCCAATGGTTTTCACGTTAGAGACAATTAAGTGTTAAGGCTCTTCTGCCAGGAACATAGGCTGGGGCCCTTCTGCCGGACACCCGATGCAATGTACTCTCATTTCAGTTTCCTTACTTTGAGTAACTTCATCTTGGACTGACTGCCTCCTAATCTGAACAGTCCCTCTTCCTCGATCCCTAACTCCATCAGCCACATGGAGAGGACCTCGATCGGCGCCGCGATCTCTCTCTCATGCATCCTCACGTGCTCCACGAGTGGAATGCCAAAGGTGGGCTTGTTCTGGTCCTGTTCTAGGCTCTCCTTCATCTTGGGGACTAGGTTCTCCAAGCGGGCCAAGGAGTTGCGGTGGTACTGTGCTTGTGCTGCTACCATCTGTATTTGGAGGAGAGGGAAGGATGTAGGGGTTATTGGGGTGGGGAGGGGACGTACGGTTTGGCAGGGAATGTGGAGTTGGGGACGAGTGGAATTTGGGTAGTGGATGTGGGGTTAGTAGGGGACGCAGGGTGGGGATGGGATGTAGAGTAGGCAGGGGATGTGGAGTTTGGAAAGAGCAGTGGTGATAGGGAAGTGGGGGTGGGGAGGTGACATTGGGTTGAGGATTGAATGTGGGGTGGGAAGATGTCGAGTGGGGCAGGTAACACAGAGTTGGGAAAGATTGGCAGTGGTAAGGAAGTGGGGGTGGGAGGGGATATTGGATTGGGGAGGGAATATGAGGTTGGGGAGGGAATGTGGGGTGGGAAGATGTAGGGTGGGTCAGGGGATATGAAGTTGGGAAAGAGTGGCAGAGTAGTGAAAGTGGGGGTGGGGAAGAGATATGGGATTTGTTAGGGGATGTGGGGTGGGAAGGAGATGTAGGGTGGGGCAGGGGATGTAGAGTTGGGAAAGAGGGGTGGTGGTGGTGGGGAAGTAGGGGTAAAGAAGGGATATGGGGTTAGGGAAGGAATGTGGGATGGGAAACAGATGTAGTGTTGGGTGGGGGATGTGGAGTTGGGGAGATAGTGGTGCACGGAAAATGGAGTGGTGAATGTGGGTTTGAAAGGTGATACAGGGTGGGGAAGCGATGTGGGCGTTGACAGATGTGGGGGTTTGGAAAGAGTGGTAGAAGGTGGGGAAATGGGGGTTATGGATGTGGGGTTAAAAAGGATGCAGGATTGGGAAGATAAGGGGGTTAGAAAGAGGATGTGGGGGTGGGAAAGGGATATGGGATTGGAAAGAAGATTTAGGGTGGGGTTGTGGTATTAGGATTGGCATGTGCAGTTAGGAGGGGATTTGGGGGATGTGAGGTTGGAAAGGGGATGTGGGGTCCAAAAGGGATAAGGAGTGGAAATGTAGTGTTGGAAAGGGAATATGGGGCGGTGGAAGTGGGGATTGGGGAGGTAATGGTGAATGGTGAAAAGGCATTGGTTTATTCCTAAAACATTTGCACCAAAACAGAATGGTCTCTTTTTAAGCCCTTGATTACTGTACCCATATCATCAAGCCAACCACCTACTCTGCTTAATAGGCTTAAATAATTGTGATAATCTGGCAGAAGGACATGAACAGAGAAAATATATATATTCAACCATAATAAACACAGTATTTATGATATTGTAAGAACTTATTATCTCTTTTTATTCAATACACATGTTCCAAACCCAATGACCATAATGTGCCAAGATAAAATTTCTTTAATTTCATTAATATAACAAAATAATATGTCAACATCATGGGTGATGGCTATTTTATAATCACTAATAATTCAAAATTATAATTTCTGATAATGATAAATCAGTATAGTTACAAGAATACGACTGATCACCCCTTAACAAGAGCAGAAATTTCACACTTACATCCATTAGGCTTCTGGACAACACATTTTCCTTGGAAACCAGATTTAACATATCTGTTACTAGTGCATCCTGGAAGGAGAGAGATAATGGGCAAAAAAGGAAGAATAAGGGTCACACAATTGTGACATGGTGTGCTAAATGCATGGTGTCAGATAAACCAAAATGAAACTTGACACAAACCATTTGCAAGTCATATACTTATAGGTAGGGCTCCTTATCTGTAATGATGAGATTAGTAGCATATTAACTCTAAACATGTCACTGGTGTAATTTTGTGCCACAATTTGTACCCCTTCAATAAAATAAATGCCAATAATGTGAATGGTTATGCAACATACTTCTTTGCAATTGAGATAGGTGCACAGGATCAAATAACTCAAACAAACAGACAAATTTTCTTCTATTATAGTTTAAATAGACCAATACCATGTACCAAAGCCCTGAAAATCACACATTCTGAAACGCTTCCTTTTTTGAGAAATTTATTAAAAACAGAAAAGTCAGTCTCTCCCCCCAACCTCCCGGATTTATGTAGCCAAAATAAATGTACTGGTATATGGGCAATTCCGTGATTAGTTACGTTACACTTTATGACAAACTTTACTCAACATTTGGCTCTAACATGAATATGCTTTGATATTATTTTTCTGTTTTGGTACTGTCAGTTCTCTAGACTGGCACCTACTTCACAACATCAAGCAAAATCATGAGACGTGTTTTAGTGGGTAATAACAAGAACTTCAATTATGGTTACTTCCGTTACATAAAGAGGACATGGATCAAAATGACAAGTCTTTGTCCTTAAAGTTTCCTCAACCTGTTTTCAACTGAAACAAACTGTGGTATTCATGCTATTTCTGGTGTCTTGAAAAGTCATTTGATATACAACTTATAGATAAAAATCTTTTCATTTTTAACTACAACTTCAAAAACATGGTTAGTTACATTGCGGTTATGTTATATTTTGTCCATCCACACAAATTTGTGTTTATTCATGACTTTTTCAGATTTAGTATGCATACGTGGGGCTTCATTACTTTCAAAACAATAAGAGGCTGTTGGCATGGAAAAAACTACAGAATAAATGAAAATTTTTCACAAAACTGAGATCTATTCACACTAGTTCCACTTGTGGTATTTCATGTATGGTTCTGATTTTCCTAGAGGGTGCTGTTGAAGATGTAAAATTTAGAGTAGAAATGATGTCCCCTATTGTTTCTGCATGATTCTTACCCATTCAAACCATTAAAATGTAATATAATTTGAGACAGAGCAATTTATATAATTTGTGATTTGTCCAATAATTCATGGAATTGCCCATATGGTGATATCTGCTCCCTAATAATCAAACAATCACAACAAATTGTACATCAACAATCTTCAGTAAGTTTGATGACGTTTGTTTCTGATGTCTGGCATGACAACACCATACTCTAATTGATGAAAAATTTGTCTGATGGACCAAAGCTACACTTGGCTTGAAGAAGGACTTCTGCATGGTCTGGTGTGATGATAAGAATGGAGTACAGGTTGGACCTTCTTTGGGAATAAGGTGTCATAAGGGTTAAATAAGTTAGTACCTTGCATTGTTCTACTTTTATCTGAGCATCATCCAGTTCTTCCTTGATGGCCTCCAGTTTGGCAGCCTGCTCCTGGATGTTACCCTTCCCCAGAGTTGTGGCTCGGGATGCAGCGTGGTATCTGGAGGTCAACAGCAGAGAACAAAGTACAAACAACAAATTACAGGTATAGTATAACAATGTTTCCACAAGCTATATGTACAAGATTCCTCATGCTGCCAGTGTCTCTAATAAGGTCTAAAAATGAATCCCTGAAAAAATTGCAGTTCAAAACTATCATAATGTGCTTTTAAAAAGTGAAGTTATTGAGCGACCATTCTTGTTTTCCCCAACAGAATGCTGTGTTGCAGAATTTTCGTCAGCTGACAATAATTCATGTGCCGATTTTCATCTGTACATATTTTATGAATGACGGCGTAACTGTCTGAAGTTTTGTGTTCTAGTGTGTTTATTTGTCCACTGAAACACTGTCAGATACATGTATGCGAAATAACACAGTTTGACAATTTTTTTAACTGGGACTTCCACAGTGTTGTCTTTAAAGCCAAGGTACATGTATAGATTTGGTAAATTGTAAAATATGCAATTATTTGCAATTACATTAAAAGATTTTTTTTTTTAGATTCACTGATATGATCTACCAATGCCTTGAAATTGCTCGTTTTGAAACTCTACCATTTTTGAGAAATTACTGGAGATATTTCCCATAGGTAATGTGCATACTGCTAGATGTTCTATAATTTTAAACATCATAATTTGCAACAATACTCAGTAGGTTTGATGTTGTTTTCTGAAGTCCGGGGTGACAATGGAATATTTTGTGTGCACAAGATTGACAAAAAATTTGTCTGATCAACCAAAACTATACTTGTGCCTTAACAGTACACCATGAACAGCACTTTCATGTTTTATTTTGTGTGGGGTGGGGGGGGGGGGGATTGGGGATAGAAGTGCAACAACAACTACAGTGATCGGTTGATGGATATTGTACTAAATAACGTGTTACCCTAATATTGACTGCATAACTGCATATTATACCAATTGACCCACTTATCAAGTCGAACTGTCTATGGTGATACAAGTTTCAGGTTAATTCCATAAAAATCCATTGATCCTTTTTAGAGATAAATAATGGTTTATAGATGGACAACTTCAGAACACAATAGCTCCAGCAACACTTCACGGTAGAGGCATAAAAACATAAAATAATACAGTTGAAATTGATATACCAGTAACAGTGGAATATTCAGTTTCATTAAAACATCATGAAGTGCATACACACACATGCATACGCACACACACAGGCACGCACATAATGATTTAAGACTATACCCACCTAATAATAATTACCACGCATACAAAAAATGCCACGAGAAATAGTATTTACTAGAGCTGTAGTATTTCGGTTATTTCAAAAAACGGTTAACCTACCTCAAAAAACGGTCGGTTTTCGGTTAACCCTTTTTTAGTTTTCAGACATTTCTTCCTTATAAGCGTATGTCATTTCACTTTAATTCAGGTATCCGCTTGTTTATTCTTGTTTTATATGTTTATTTTGGCACATATCCATGTGTTCTTTCATATTTTGGCATATATAAAACATCGAAATACTGAGAATCTTACATCCTTTCTGATAATTATGCAATATTTCAATGTTTTTTGGATGACTTAATCGAAGATTTCTGCTTCAAAAGGAACCAAAACGGTTATCCTACACCTAAAATGAAAATCGGTTTTGATTGGAGACGGTCGGTTACCGGACGGTTAACCTTTTGACTACAGCACTAGTATTTACATCATCAATATCTACATAATTAATTTTTACTACCAAGTACATCTATAGCGTTATCCCGCTTGTGTAATTACAACACAAATTAAACGGCTCAATAAAATGTCAACAGCTGGCAAGCTGTATTACAGACATGGGTCCTGCCTTTGTTTCACCATGTGTTCGTTAAAAATGCAGACTGCATTGATTGATTTTGGTCATCAAGCTACGTACGTAAATGTATGTACACATACTGTAATGAATGATTTAATATAAGAATAAGAGAAAATGCAGTGGCAGTGTTAAAGGGAGCACAAGGATCACATTCCCCAGACCTCTGAAAGGCAAACATTTAAAAAAGACTGACTATTGACATTGTAGTTCTGAACCAATTTTCATTTTCATAATTTGTCAGCTGGATACTTAGAATTTACTTCCAATTTTCTTTATTCAGGGCAAATTTATTTACGCTGATTTCTATTATGGTCAGTATTTTCCTGTATAAACAAAAATGATAGGGGACATGACAAATGACTATTTTGTAAAACACATTTTTTCGAAAATACAGTACATCTAAGTAAAATAATTTATAAGTACTGTATAACATTTAATAACTGCATTCTTATTATAAACCACACACACACACACACACACACACACACACACACACACACACACACACACACACACACACACACACACACACACACACACACACACACACATACAAGACAAGAGGCAATAATGTACACAAGCTAAGTTCCATTATGATTTGTAAACAAATTACACACACATACACACAATTAAACCACTCTACCCGTTTAACAAACATTCGATTGGTCCTACTTGTTCTACTCTAGAAATAAGAATGTATTTAAATGCAGAAAGACTGACTCTCATATGCAAGCTTACTGCCCTCAAACAACTGTATGAACAGATAAATGTAATTGCATATTGTGGAATGTGGGTATCATTTGAAAAAAAAACTTTCAATACTGAAAATGACCATGCATGGAAATATATTTGGACTTTTAAAATGAAAAATGTAGAGGACCCCCTACTGATTCAGTATAATTTCAAATTCATGTATAATATTTTACTGACTCCTGATAATTTGTTTAAATGGAATATCACTGAAAACAACTTATGTCCTTACTGTCAAATACCTGGTAATATTTCTCACGTTTTTCTTAATTGTTTCGAAGTACAGTTATTTTGGAAATATATTGAACAATTAATTCGAACTGTTTCTTTGAACTCATTAGATTTCAAATGTCAGTTTATTATTTTCGGGTTTTTGTTTGGAAATGAAAACTGGATTATTAATTTACTTATCAATTATGCACTATTTTCAATTTATAATGTACATTTATTTGTAGGTATAAACAAAAAACCAGTTAAAACGGATTTTGTAAATATGTTTAAATCAGTGATACAGAAAAGATATGAGATCGAAGTAAATAAGATTAAGAAAAATATAGTTGGAAACATAACAAAATGGAACCATGTATTGAACTCGTTATAATGTATTTGTATTTTTGTCTTGAGTGATGTTTATTTCATGATTTATATGCATGTTTAATTTGAGTATTATGGAAATAAAGTGAACCCGTGTGGTATTAATATTAAAAAAAAAAAAATTGAAAAAAAATTAAATGGGAAATGAAATAAGTGTTATTGTTTTTACCACCCATTACCTTTAGGCCCCTACCCCCACCCCTTTCCCTACCCCCCCCCAAGAAAAATAGTTCCGGTTACTCCGGTGCAAATAATTCAAAACAGCTTGTATTTAAAACAATCCATTGCCTACAAGATTATAAAAATCCCATAGAGTAAACACAGGGGACATGCGGTTCCAGTAGCCAATGGGTTAAATGAACTGACTCCACACAGACCTGTATGTAGGCCTAGGTCAATTGATTGTATTACATGAGAGATCCAGGTGGTCACAAGGTCACACCGTGTCAAAAATGGTCCAGTTTTCTGTTTATTAATTACTGATGACATACGTCGCAGGCTGTCTCCAGTTGTGTTTTGGATTTGCATGACCGAGAGGCCAATGTTCTGTATCACTAACCCCATGATATTAGTGATAGGCTAACATTGTGGAGCTTCAATTAAAACATGGTCACACTTTGATATCTGAGCTATATAGTAGTGTTTGAATGGACAAATAAACACACTAGAATACAAAAGTTTGGAAATTTATGCTGCCACTGCCACTGGCGAGTAATAAATAGCCTAGATCTACACACAGTAAGTCTATAGGAGGAAATGAGCAGGTGAATCCGGTCAACTTCAATTTTCACTTTTTTAAAGCACTAAATATTCATTTTGAAAAACAATTTTTTTCAGGGCTTCATTTTTAGACCTTATCAAAGACACCTGGAGCATGGAGGATTATATAGCTCAGATTTTTTTAACTGTGGTTAATGTTAGCCAGTGCCTTTAAACTTCTATACACCACTATGTCTAAAGTGTCAACCGACAATTAACTCTGTAAACGTGCTGAATTTCAGATCTGCACCACTAATACACATAAAGTTCTATAAGGTTTAAATCCTCCTGGCATGTTAAGAGTTAACCCAGGAGACGGTTTGATTTTGATATAACATGCATTCGCCATAGACCCCAGCCTGAGATCTCCCTGAGCAGGTTAAACAGCTGTCAGTACCCCAAATTGGCTGGAATTATAGGGTTTCAGGTGCAACAATTTTGTTTCACTTTGATTCAGGAATTGCCAGGACATGCTGGGACATGCTAAAATTGTATTTATTAATAATAATTATTATTATTTTCATTAATAATTTATTTACTGATTTATTCTCTCTTTTTTTGGTGGGGGGGGGGGGCTACTGTCATTTAATGAAACTGACATCACATCTTGTACAGTGAACACTATAAGGAAAACTGAGAGTTCTTTGGAGATTTTAGTGGGTTTTGTTTGATTTTTTGAGTGGGGGGGGGGGGGGCACTCGATCACCTACTGTATGGCACCCAAGTATTTCTTGATAAGTTCTACCATGGACCTACTACTCAAACTCCTACATGTAGGTCCATGGTTCTACTGATACAGTTAACGTAATTCCACTATGCAGTAACCAGTTACTGTAAAGGAATAAGTAATATTTAATACTAGTATAATTATAGTAAAATCTAATACTAGTATTTGTGAGCACTTACATTTCAAGGAATAGCAATTGTTATAATCTTTTAAATACATCAATAGGACATGATTCTGCAAAGTTCTTTCATGGTATGTCAACATAATAACAGTTTTCTATCTTAGCACACAGGCAGTCAATAAGCAAGAACATTAATAAATCTACAAAGATGTTCCGCAGAAAAAACAACAACAACAACAACACACATACACTGTATGTTTTCATTCCATCGATGATGACACATTCCAACTGTGTATGTATCATGGATTCCCTTGTCAGATAAAGTAAGTTGTATCATTATATTCAAAACAACATGACACTGTGTACACATTAACAGCTTAAAGGAAGAGACCACAATTGGTAGTCCTCATTTGGGGATAAAACTATACTAGAATCAAGATCACTGCTCAATGTTTCTGTTGTGAAAATGTTGTGGTAGACTGTTTACTCTTTTTTTTTATTAACAACTACAATCAAGAATACAGTTTTCAGTGTTTTCTGCTGTGAAAATTTTGTGGTAAAATGTTTACTTTTTTAAAACAACTATCATCAGTATTCCCTGTGACAGGTACAATGGTTGTCCAGCCTTTTCTGGGTATAACCATTTCTTCTTTGTTACAATAATTACAAAATAATATTACGATAGTCAAAGTTGTTGTGGAGCTTTCTATGGGTTCAATTTCAATCAGGGTCATACTGAATGCTTCTTTCTCCTCAAGTAAACAAATTCAAGACAAAACCTTCCTGCCTGAATATATAGCCTATAATGTATACTCCAACCAGTGTATATGGGTTGTTTCACAATCAGGGTACATATTGCCAAAAACCATTATATGACTTCACTGCAAAAAATGAAATCACTTTTGGTTGTAAACTTTCATACCCAGCAATTGGCCACTGCACAGTCTGTCTACAGCAGCGAAGAAACTGTTTGAAATGGACAACTTGGGTACAATTTGTGTATGTTTGTGTCAATTTTGAACAATTTCACAGTCTCATCTGATCTTTATGAATTTATGAACATTATCATTAATGACACCAATGACAATGACAGATCAGGGAGAACTGTAAAGTAAAAACTGAGTCTAGCTTGTTCAAATTCCAAACCCTTGTGAGATGGTGACATGTTAAATTATGATGCTGCGTCAAAATCTGGAAGGAAATTCCGTCAAAATATGGCTTTCCTAGAGATTCTCAAGGACAGCATTTTTTTTTGTCATTAAAAACAAGTCATCTATATCCTTCAAAGCTGTAGCATTCCCTTTGTCCATACTCCTCTAGTTTTCAGTTGGTAAATGTTACAAAGTCGCTAGTTGGAATTCCGTCAAAAAGTGTCCTTTCCGATAAAAAACAGGCTTTCCGACTCATTTTTTGACATATATTCCGACTTAAAACTTATTTCAGGGTATGGATATTTGACATACAAAAGCACACTTACTATGTCTATCTGTAAATAAACCAGGACTGCTGTATCCCCCTCTTTATAATTCAGTACACAAACTTTATATACCCACATCACCTTTACTAATAACATGCAAAGGCTGAAAAAAAAAATTGGGTGTACTTGATGCCTCCAAATTTTACAGTTTTTATATATAACCTATTTGCTACACAAAATAAAAAAAATTGAAGGAAAAAAGAAACTTGATTTTTGACCCCCTGTGAGACTAATTGATGTACCCTGATTGTGAAACAACCCATATATTTCAACTCATTTGGTTGACACATTTTCAGCTGCTTCCAATCATGAATGTCATTGTCCTTTGATACATTTTTGTAACTCATTAAGTTCTCACATGATAGGACCATGTTTACATTAGTCATCAATGTTAATGAATGCTCTTCTCTTTGCAAATAAAGCAAAAGGAGGAAATATGAAGAAAAAATATCCTTTGCAGTAATGAACATGCATATCAATTTCTAATAGTACATGAATACATGTATGTATGCATTTCCTTGTCCGATTGTTTACTGCATACTTCCCCAGAAGTGGATGTCAGGACTTTGGTTTGGTTTCATAACAGACAATAAAGAGATCAAAACTTTACTGTTCTTTGACTATCAGTTACAAGTAATCACTTTCACAGCGATCCGATATCTAAACTGAATGAGCATAATGTTATGATGACAAAAGAATGAACAGTACCACAATACACTAGTATTTGGCTCACATTTTAGACCTTTCCAATTTTATGGAAAAGATTCATACAATACTGGCCAGGTAACTTCCTAAATTCCTTCACAAGTCACTGCTTTTTTTATTCCCAATTTCTACCCAGTACCTTTTAACTTTAACTTCTGGTTCAGAATATGGTAATCTGAAAGTCAGAATCACCGAGAAGAAAAGGTTGTCGTTTTCTTTTGCCTATTTTACTCCCACTAATTTATTGGTGTCAAATTATTTTCTACTTCACATCTTGCCGTTTTTTTCTGTATATTTAGTTCTGGAAATACCACAAGAAACAACAAACATACTGATAACATCAACTTCAGCATTGTACCTGTCAGATCTGGTTATCTTCCTTTCTTCATATTACAATTTGATAATGTTATCATCAATATACCAATTTACTTGATAACAATCAATATCTGGTCCTGTAACAATGATAATCATCAGCAAATATTTAATC
>JZLH01S0601202.1:20201-36123 GCA_001188425.1 Eucidaris tribuloides
TATAGTCAAAAATTTCGGGGGTCCTCCCCCCCCCCCCCACCCTCGCCCTGAGATTTTTCATTAATTAATAAAAAAAAAAACCAAAAGACATTCAGTATCTGTTATTGGTGTGATGTGACCTTTGGGCATAAAGCTTTCAAATAAAAAAAAAAATCCCCAATACTAAACTTTACCTTTAAATGACAATTGTGCTGTTATCCTACTAATACTATATCTAAAGATCAAAGTCCATTATTTTGAAGATATGCTACATGTATGTACATGTTTATGGAACATATAATGTGTATTTTGTGACTTGTTTTTTTTCCTGAACATGTTACCACTATACATAATTGTATAGTGCTTATACTGTGTATTTTGAAGCACACTGTATTAGTATTAATTGATAGTACTTGATTATATATTTGCAATTGATAATGAGCTGATACTAGTTACATACAAGGTATTTGTGGAAAATAGACTGTGTAGACTTACATAATGCATGAACTATGATTCTGCCTCAAATTTGATTCACATTATGCCATGTATTAGCACTCATTCCGTTTTGTTTTGCCTTTTCTTGAGGTGTGTGGGTGGGTGGGTGTGTGTAGTGGGGGGGGGGGTGTGGGGTTCCAGTTGCTGGCAATTACTTAGAAATGGCTTTTAAATACCTGATGATCTCTACACTTCGTAAGCACAGAGTCAGAGGTATTTCCAGTTTTGTAATGGTACTGAGAGGGTTAACCAACAAAATGCACAAAAACTATTTAGGTTTACTTTGCAGTAGAGCAAGGAGTAGCATTCTCACAGATCTATAATAAATCTTACATCACTTCTCCCCTCTATGACTATTATATGGATTGGATCAATGTAAAATGAAAGGTCAATTAAATTCCTGTTCTGCAGTGAACCTTAATTGTTGATACTACTACATTTAAGTCAGAGACTTCCTTATAGACACTGACCCAATAGACCAAAGGCCCGAAATAATGAAGACCTAACAGACCGAATGTTTGAATGTCATAATATGTAGACCTGTACTGTACTGCATATTGAAATCACAGAATAAAGTCAAAACAGTGGTGTAACTAGAGGGTAGGGTACTGCCACCCAAGTGGAAAGATCACATGGAATGCTAAAATGGTATATTGTGGTTGGCCGAGGGGGGGGGGGGCGACACATGCATAATTTGCTTTTACAAAGTGGAAACACTTATATTTCTATCATACCTTTAGTCTGTTTGGCTGTAACAAAGTAACAAATTATATAAGTCCACTGACATGTTTCCCAGAAACAGACATTTGACCTTATGACACCAAAACTGTATTTAACATTTCCATCAGATTGTCCTCAGGTACTACTACTACTACCACATTTGAAAAAAGTCACTTCATCAAGTCTTACAAATAATTAGGTGCTTTTGAGTGGCTACCTTGGACCTTTTGACTCCTGATCCCAAATGCTTGGGTATTTATGGGCTTCTGGCTATAATAGTACTTAGCAACTATGAACAAATTTTCTCCAGTGGGTACCTTCAGATTTCTATGCCAGATGGACAACATAACATATTTTCCAGAATCTTTAAGATAGTAAATGTAGTATTTGTGCTTTGATTCATGCAGGGTAACTCAATACACCGCTCGCTTTCTGTTGTGGCATTATGGGACTAATGGAACAGATCTGGTGACAATAGAGAAGATAAAGAATTTAGAGTCGGCAATCACAACATCACGGAAATGTAAGTATAATTTACATTTACATTGCGCAAATGTAAGTATAATTTACATTTACATTGCGCAAATTCTATATGAATTTATTCAAATGTGCAAGCAAGTAATTGGTTGTGTTAAATTTGAAATTTTTGGAGCTGGTCCAAAGTAAAAAAATATGTTCAGTGGGAAGTTCATGGATTGTTGTCATACTGCTTCGATTAATGAATATGAATATGAAAATTACAAAAATGACTGTGATATATAATGTTCCGGGCATGACGTCATATAGTCAAAATTTATGCAAAGTTTTGATCATCTATTCTGATATAAAAGTAGTAAATGAAAAATGCAGCCACAGTCTCTTTTGGTTAGCCTTTGAAGATTTCATGGATTTATTGAAATTCTATCAAGTCAAGCCCTATTCTCAATTATAGGGGAAATATTTATGTTGATAATATATTAAAAAAGAAAAAAAATTATTGTGATTCAATCATTTCGGTGTAAATGTCTATCCACAGTGTTCCGTATGCTGAGGTCTGTGGAGTTCTTACAGAGAGCATTGGAGGCCTTAGCGTCCACCGACAACACAGAGGCAACCTTACAGCTGATTGGCTACCTTGGCAAGGCTCTGTGGCTTGTGTCTGATCATGTGATCTGGTTCAACAAAGTTAAATTAATAGATGTGAGTATACAAACTTATACACCATAATGTTTACTAGTTTTTATTTTTTAAGTTCTTCAAGTAATTTCACAGAAATCAGGATAAAGGTACTTTGAAAGGGAATATTTTCTTCCCATTAAAGGTAAATTACATGATTGGAAGTAGTCCTCAACTTGGGGTGAAACTATTCTAGAATCAAGTAAACTGTGCAAGGATTTTACTGTGGAAAAATTTGGTATTCTAAAGTTGACTTGTTCTAAAATAACTTCCATCTGAATGCCTTGTGACAAACAAATCTGTTGTGTAGGGTTCTATGGAATGTACTTTTCTTGGGGGCTTGAGAGAAACAAAATGCTAGTATGTTCATATGCTTGATTTAGCTTAAGTAAATAAGTTCAAGATAAATCCTTCCAGCCACGAGGTACACTCCAGCTGGTGTATTCATTGATATAACTTTCAACCAATTTGGTTAAAGAGGCATTTTTTGTTTCTCCCAATCATGTCATTGGCCTTTAATCTTCATGGGGATAAATCAGATGTGACCTGTCACTGTCATCAGTCATCACAAAACAAACACTATGTCAGAAAATTCAGAATCTTCTTATTATTACATAAAATTACAGTGATATAAACTTATCCAATTCAACAAATCACTCGATAATTTTATGTAGCAAATTAAGATCATACCCATGCGTAGAAACATAATTTCTGTGGTAATGCTGACAAATATTTCTGATCTTGCCTGCAAATATCATTTCTATATTGCATGGTATTGTCCCTGTGTCTGTGTCACTTAGTCATTTGCGAACACCATTCAAAACACCAAACACTATGGGACATTAGTAAATACATGTTAAATCAGATTATGAATAAATTCACTGAATTTTTGCATCAATTCCTGTGTTCCAGATTAATAGCAAAAGGTGGTCAGAAAATTCAGCATGGTTCTGGCTGATTGGATTGGTATCTCTCACCCTGAAGGATCTATACAAACTGCAGAAACTGGCTCTCAGCTTAAAGGAACTGAAGCGAGCCGGTGAGCCGGTACCCAGGCAGCGTCTGGAATCCGATATCCAGAAGGCTCAGCTCCAGTTTGTACTGGATTTCTGTGATATCTTCATCCCTCTAGCAGCACTGGGTTATGTGAACAAAGGAATTGGTGCCAGCGGTGGGATTATCGCATCTCTCATTGGCATTTATCTTACCTGGCATAAATATATTTCATCAAAATGAAAAGGAAATTAAATACACTATGTAGAAATGATCTCTGGTTAAATGTATTCTGCATGAAAGCTGTGTGCTGATCGTGTACCAATATTGCTGTGTACACTTTAATACCAGAAAAAAAAATCAAAATATTATTGATAATGGCTAATGACGAGCTTCCATCATGATGTGGCTGAAATAATGTAGAATGTAATCCTTTCCATTAGTTCAGGGTATCATTTCTTTCCATTGTCCAGAAGATACATCAAATTTCTGGGATTGATCTGTAATACCCGTGGAATTTATTCATAGCACATTTGGTTCCTGTAGGCAACAGGTTGAAACCACAGTTGTGTTTATTCTGTGACACTTATCCTTAGTTTCAGTTGTTTACCTGAACAAATTGCAATGGAAGAGTTAAGTAAGTGTTAATTTGATTCTTTATGAAAGTGATCAAATTTGTCTATACATGTGATTTGAATTTGGTTGACACTAAAAGATATCCTTAAGATATTTCTCTCATATCACTTTTTTTTGGAAATATGCAATATATGTCAGATGCATTTTGCAATCAAAGGTATTGTTTATGATCATATTTTTGTGAATCATCTCAAGCAATTTTGTAAATATCACAATTGTTGACTTATCAATTAAAATGGCCTAAAATCACAATGATATCAAACAACTCATTGCCATTCCACTGCCTCTTTGGTGCATTTTAAAAGTGTAGGATTATTTTAAAACATTTTTTCCCATCTTTTTAGTGGTTATTGCATGTGGTCACACTATGTTAAGTATTTAAAATTATGTGCTTCAATCCTTATATGCACAATTTTTGTATCCTGCAGCTTATTTAGACAAATACATTGATATTTTGCTACCTATATACATTGTACTATAGACACAATTTTCTGAGGAAGCTGATAAAAAAATCTGATTAAAAAAATGTTTTTATTTTTCGAGAGAATCCACAAAGTATTAATTGAAATTGAAGTATACTTTAATTCATCATTGCAAAATGTAAATTTCATGCTTATTAATATACTTGTTTGATCCTTCATATTTTCTGAGTTTCAAAATACCACATTACTTTTCATTTCCCCATGTTTTCTAACAAAACAATATTTTGAACAAAGGTCAGTATTAAGTAAATTTATTACATTGATTTAATTTGTACTTCTTTAATGGAAACCCATCTTCAGACTTTTCATTAATCATATTTTTGTTGTCCATGTTGTAGAGTTCTTCATACCCTTCCTGTTCTATAGGTTAAAGTAAAGTGAAAGTATGTTGTTTTATTATGATGACAAAACCCCAATGTAATATTACAGACTCTGTCCTGTATGAATATAAACACTTGCTCGCATCAACCTATCATATGCAGAGTTGCACAGAAACAACAGAAGGCAAATATGGAGATTTTTCGCCTCATTATCCAAAAGAAATTGCTATTTCTTTCCAATCATCTGATAGTGTCTTCTTTTCTGAGCAAGACAACACTTAGATCATCATTTTTAATTCAGTAGCTTTTATCCTAGAGCCAGTTTTGCAAAGCAGCGCATTACAGCTTTTCAACACAGTAATGTGGTAATGATGCGTCCTCTGATAGAAATCACACATAAACTGGTGTGTGCATTACCTTAGTTAAAAAGTATCTAACCAAAATGGATGATCTAGGTGTTATTCTATTCGCAAAAGAATAGTCTATCAGATGAGCTGTATAAAGATGAGCAATTGTTTTGGAAAATAACCAGAAATGTACCGTTCTGTCCTTTTGGGAGGCCACCCTGTATAATGTAACTTCAGCAATAGACAGTAAATGCCTATTGCCACGATGTAGTATCAAAGTGTATCAGGATTTGAGATTTTGAAGGAAATCATGAACCTGTTGTTTGTAGTTTGTAGTACTATTTTTTGTTGACTTTGAATCTTTGAAATAGTTGTAGACATTTGTATATCGAGAGATACTGTATCTCTGGTGATTTGACATTTCTGGCAGCAATTGCTGTGGTAATAAATATCTCTGGTGACAAAGCAATAGGGTTAGGGTGGTGATTTGATTTTTACTCCAGAAAATGGTTTAGAAAAGGGCTAGGGTTAGGGGCAATATGAAATTTGAGTTAGGGGCAATAATGGGGTTAGGTTAATGACTTGGGGTAGAGATAATGATGGGATTAAGTGTAGGTTTAGCATCAGCAGTTGTAACAGGAGAAACTGTCACTGGAACAAATTTATGTCAAATTATCTTATGATGATGAATGAGATGTTTATTGATATGATGATTGAGGAAATAATAATGTGTTGGTACTGGTGGCAGTGTTTGAAATAATAACAATGATGTAATTTGGAGTCAATTTGCCATTGTAGTTTTAACACACTAATAATTCATATCACTTCTAAATTGCAAAGGAATAAATTGCTACATGCTGTGAAGGAAGCTAAGTGGAAATTGTTCTAGTCTGGTGATCTAAAAAAAAGTTTATTAGAAAATATTGTACAGAGAAATGTTTGTGTTATAAATGAAAAAGAAGATCTGTTCAACTGTGAAGGATGTTTGTTTAAAACTACAAACTATTGATTGTTCTTGTCAAATGTGTATTTTTCTATTTGCCGACAACTGGAAAATGGTGAAATATATTTAATGAGAATTGAGAACTGTTTTTATACTTTCCAACCCTGATAAGGCTGAACTAATGTTAAATAAATCTTGATTAATATATTGTTTTAAAATGAGGTCTTATCTGTGTCATGTACCAAACAAGTTTCCTTCTTAGACAGTGGTGTACACATCACAGCAATTAAGTGAATTGCAATTCTTTCACTTAGTTAAGATGTAAGCAGCTCACAGTCGCGATTCTGTTATTTTTCTGTTAGTGTTTCTATTTTATGTGATGAAAAGGGGGAAAAAAACATTTTTTTATGCTAAGAGCATGGGGAAGGATGGATTACCCTGCATTTTAAGTCGATAACACTACAGGTAATAGTGTCAACAATAAGTAGATGACATTCTAAATGTAACTGGAAATTTTCAAGTGATGTAAATTTATGTTGTAAATTTCATACTAAATGTTTGTAATTTGTTATTTATCACTGCCGTGCTGAAGCGAGGTGTTGACTAAAAGCAAACTAAAATGATACATAAATATATACATGTATATGAAAATTGTAAAAATTCTGCAAGTATTGTTTATCAAAGAAATACAATTTGGAATTATCTCATATTTTCTATTCTTATAAAATTCTGAGCTTTCTTTGTGTTGTAGAATATATTGTTGGTACATAAGTACAAGTGTCATATTGTCAATAACCCCAAGCTCTGAAATTATGTCATTTCATCATGCCCAACCAACATGGTACAGTAAGCATCAGTCATGTTTCCGTTTGTATGATTGCTCTTCCGCGTTCTACTGCCACATCTCTAGTGGCCTAGTCTTAAACACACAACAATGCACTCTCGTTATAAAGAACACTGATATAACAAAATTTCATATAAGAAGTAAAATCTCTTGGTCCAATTATTTGGATTTTCCTTTTGTATTCTATTGTTTTTCTGATATAAAGAAATTTCATTATAAAGAACAAATTTCATGGGTCCCAAGGACTTCTTTATAACGACAGTGAACTGTATATAACATTGTGAAAGACCCATTACTATCTGACATTTCTCAGTGTTTGACTAAACAAATAACACTACAGAACACAAAATTTCAGACAGCTATGTAAAATATGTACAGATAAAAAGTGGCACATGAATTATTCTCGGCCGATGAAAATTCTGCAACACAGCAGTCTATGGGGGGAAAATGTTATGATCTCTCAATGATTTTTACTTTTTTATAAGCACTTAATGATCATTTTAATTTTTTCAGGGCGTCATTTTTAGACCTTATCAAAGACACCTAGTACTATGGGGAATCATGTATCTCACATTTTTTAAATGAAAATATTGTTATATGATGCCTTAAGTTTTAGAGTGTTCCTAAATTTTCACCAGAGTATTATATAGAAAATTAGGCTAGGTGCAAGTGTGGAAATTTAGACTAGCAGTTTGATTCACTCTGATTTAGGATTGATTAGAAGTGGGTACACAAAAATATAGCAGCCCCTGAACTTAAAACAATCATAACCCCAAAAGATCTTGTCACAAATTAGTTTCCACACTACACTGTACTGCAATCATTCTGGGATCCCCCCCTCCTACCATGCCAGAAATATTGACCTTTCCAAAAAAAAATTCAAAAATACATGTAACATCTTTACCAACTTAGCAGAACAAGTGTTGGAAATTATGAGGAATGTAAATAGAGATGCATAATATGTGTGACAGTGTGTTTATATGTGTATTTGCCTGTGTGTGTGTGTGTGTGTGTGTGTGTGTGCGTGCGTGTTAGGATCAGCACTTAATTGCTCAAACATCACGAGCCTGAAAACAATTATCCCATCGCCCATGGAAACCTGAATGGAAGGTCAACAAGTAAAAACTTGAGTTCATTACCTGATTGCCTAACCAGTGCAACTGCACATCATTAAATAAACTCTAACAAGCTAGTTGAAGTCACACATACATGCAAGATTTCTCAACTCAAAGTGTTATTTTCAAAGATATGCAAATGGTATTGCAATCAGATGTGTACTAGTACTTCACCTTTTGATTTCCTAACAAAGAATTGTTGGTGATTAATTTCTTCATAAACTAGTATATTTATGCACAAACACTTCAAATTTGCATTACCTGTTTTTACAACAGGTTAGAGTTGGGCTTGCAATATGAATATGGTTAGAGTGAGTCCTTGCATGTATACTATAGGTTTTCCCGGTCATTTTCGCAACTTTTTTTACTCATTTTAACTTACCAGTATTCTAATTCAACTCGTTTGATGAATCCGGACAAAATGAATTTTCAATTTCAAGTTGGATGTTTTCAAGTTATCAGTTTTGCTTTTTATAAACACACTTACCTCATTCAATTTGTAAAAAAATCATGTATTCAGGTATTCATTATTCAATTTCAAATCGATAGGTCAAGAGGTTATCTGCGCTCGATTTTACAGTTTCTTTTTCATTTACGTATAATCTGTTTATTGCTTCAGAAATTCTATTTAAAAACCTTGTCCCCATTTACTTTGTTGATGTAATCTTTGTTTTGTTTTTCTATTCTGAATCATTTCTCACACAAACACACACACACCATCGCACACACACACAGATATATATATATATATATATATCTTTATATAAATTATATATATATATATATATATAGTGTGTGTGTGTGTGTGATTGTATCGGTGTGTGTGTATGTCTGTGTGTGTGTGTATGTCTGTGTGTGTGTATGTGTGCGTGTGCGCGTGCGTGCGTGCGTGCGTGCGTGCGTGCGTGTGTATGTGTGTATGTGTGTGTGTGTGTGTGTGTACGCTACGCCAGTAGATATTCATAGCCAGGAAGTATACGTATCATTAGGTGACTTGAAAATAAATATGTGCATTTCATAACACGGTTGCACATTCCTGAATATGAATGCGTGAATAACCCACATTTTTTAACCACATGAAAATGAAAGCACATTGTATGGCTTATAATTCGACTACAGTCTTTGAGAAACCGAATGCTTTATAATGACACCGAATGTCAATTTGAATAAAACGAATGATTTGTATCTTGGTTCATTCTATTTCACTTGAAACTGAATGATGTGGCTAACAAATGGAATGCAAAACGTGTGAAAATGACCGGGAAAACCTATATTTGACACTGGGTAACTAAGAAAATTTTTTTAGAGCAGAACCCACAAACCAGCTCCCAACAAAATAAAACACAACCAAAAATATTTCAGTTATACATTTCTTTATTACACCAATCAATATAAGAATCTGTAAGTCCACTTATATTTTGTGATTAAATTCTGTACATATACTGCCAGGTAAAAGGTATAATTTTGTGCATATGACACAAATAAGGAATGTAACACTTTCACATTTATATATTTTGGAAATACATCATTTATTTCACTTAATTTTTTTATTTTATTGCATTATTTCCACATTACAACATTGAACATATACACAGATTCAAATAAAATGCATTAAGAATTGTGGGGACCAATGATAACAAAGTAATCAATTATTGTATGAATATCTTTTTGATTTCCCCATCAACCAAAAGTTGCAGCATATGGAGTAGATAGCTATATTATTACTCTCTTTGAGCAGGCCTATATTTTCAGTGCTTAGTTATTATGAATACAAGACTTTTGAATAAATGGTAATCATATTATAAAGATGGGTATGGAAACTAATACTGTACTGTATATGCAATATATTTTGCATACATATATATTCACAAATTGCTTCAACACAGGCAAATACTTTATATATCACTGCAAAATATTCAGCATATTGTATACAGTAGTTATGAGGGGAAGGTAAAACCATGCAAATGGTTACCCAATATTGAAACAAATAAGCTCCATATTTATCACTGTTAGAACCAAAGTGTCATGCAAACTGGAGCCATATTGCTCAGTGTGCATACGACTACTACAGAATCATTGTTCAACATTTCCCCCACCATGTTTAACACCATATTTAAACACTAAAATACCATTTGCTAGATAAAACAAGCCTGATTTCTGTCAAGGTTAAGTAAATATGTATGATACATTATCAATCAAATGGTCCTCAAGATAGGCAAGGCATTCAATTCAATCTGATATAATTACTCATTTTATAAATGTCCTTAAACATAAATGCATAGCTTTACAAAACAATTAGAATGCATTTGCAGAATATATAACTCTAATGATTACTACATGTACACTAAATACTTGTATCAGTTGCAACACAAGGATTCAAAAGTTGGGGGTGGTGGTGAGTGACAGCTTGTGACTCACATCCCCCCCCCCCTGCAGCACCACCACTGCATCATAAACTTACTAAATGAAGGCTTCATTTACTGCAAGAATGTAGGCAATTCTATGCATAATTTGACGTCTGTTGTTCGCTATGACCTCAGATAATCAGATCATAACCAGATCTGTCTATTTTTGTATCAAATTATTGTACATACTTGACACAAGACTACTTTAAATCCCATTATTAGTTCATTTGTCACCATAATAAAAGCTACACAAACAGACAGATGGATAGAGTTCCCAAATACAGTGGGGACTCTAGTTATTAAAAAAAAGCTTATACATGTATATCACACTAATTTTTGTGGTCTCAACATTTAATTTCTTTGTTTTTCACTGTTTTTGCAACCTTGATAACAACATTTCAATATAACAAAGTACATTTAATCTTCTTGGTATCAAGGAGTTTGTTGTAATGACAGTCCACTGTACATGGTTGGTTGAAACATGCTAATTGGCTGAGATTGTCATGTACAATGGACTCTTGTTATAACAAACTTCTTGGGCCAGGAAATTTACATTGTTATATCAAAAATTTTGTTATATCAGGATGTACAGAACAATAAAATAAGAAGAAAATTTCAACACTAGCAAATTTCTTGGTTATAATGAGATTTTGTTATACCAATATTCTTTATAACAAAAGTCCACTGTATACAGTGCACTCTCGTTGTAAAGAGGTCCTTGGGACCAATTAAATTGTTTCTTTATAACGAAATTTCTTTATATCAGGGTTGAAAAGACAATAGAATACAAAGGAAATCCAAGATATGTGACCACAGATTTTACTTCTTTATAATGAAATTTTGTTATATCAGTGTTCTTTATAACGAGAGTGCACTGTATAAACTAAGACAATTTCAAAGGTAACTAGAGACATATTGAATTGTTGCTGCAGAAAGCATGTGAAAAGAAAACCAATATATTGTTACCGGCAAGATTCTGAGGTTCTTGGTAAAGATGAGTTGTGCTTACTTCCATATGTTCCAAAAAATATCAGGGCAGGAATTCAGTCACTGTTTAACATTACAATTAAAAGTCTCAGAAAAGTCTATGAAAGCATCTTCTACAAATGTTATAAAACTTTTTTTGTGCATATATCATGAGAATGATTTCAAATTCTTTATCCAGTCCACTTCTGCAAAAATTGTGATGAATCATAAATTGGTGTTCTGTGCAGTGACACAATCTCAAAGGTTTCAAGTGCTAAAGACAGTACTGTATCATAATCTTGTATATTCATACGTAATTGAAAAAATAGTGGTACACATATTATAAGAAATATACAGGACAATATAACCATAATAGCTCAGATAATTATATTCATTTGTAAAAAACACAGAGGAATAAATCATTACCTATTCATATAGTTACAGTTGAAAAGGTTTTTTGGGGGGGCTTGTGTTTTATTTTTCAGATTAAGTTAAACATATCTGTGGTCTCAAGTGATCATTCACTATATTTGATAGCACCATTTATCATGAGAGGTTGTATTTCCAGACGGGTTGAGTACCCGGACACCACGCGTTAGAACAGCATAGTACGCGTCGGGGAACTATCGCGCAAAGTTACTAACAGAACCCAGGTACGCAGCATTTATTTTTCTTCCCATAAATCTTGATTTCTCATGAAAATACTGATATTCATCATTTGAAAATTACGTTTTTTGGTAACATATTCAGAAAAAAAAATCAAAAATTAGGTGTCCGGTTACTCAACTCCCCACCCTACATGAAGGTCTCCCAAGTACATGACTGATCCAGATTTAGATGAATGGGAGTAACAGTTACCAAATCATTTTACAGGGAGTACTGTAGGTAAACCTCAATGCAGTATTTGAAAAAGACAATTTATGAACCCCATTTGGAAACCTTTAGTCTCACTTCCACCTTTGTGGGGCGGTTCAGTAAAATGGAAGACAATTATCTACCGGTAATCGAGAATCAGTTTATATACATTATCACTATCAATATCTTTCATCTCTGTATCTTTCATTTGTCCTTCTTATTCAGTAAGATGTGAAAATGTACCACATGCAAAGCTGTAGGATTGGTCACATTTCACAAGAAATTTGTGTGCTAGAAATATGGCATAGACCACCTATCTTACTTGCCTGACCAATACCAGTTGTGGCATGTGATCGGTCAAGGATGCAAATAATGGCACAACTGCAACATACAGAAATCATGCATGAGTTTAATATCAAGGCTTGTTGACTTAATCTCCACTTGACAAATCTTCTGGTGTCGCTTATTTCATACAGCTCCTATTTCAGATATCATCGAATCGATCAATTTAATTATCTTCAAACTATCCGGTTACAGGCTTCTATTGATTTCATAGTTTAAGATGAAGGTGTTGAGTGACTGTCCGTCATACGTCATCTCCTCCATTCTTGATTCCCGTCTGTATGCCGGCATGCTTGTCGTGACAGCTTTGAACAAAAAGACAATTTGAATCCAATGATATGAGGCATGAAAATAATGCATACTATTTATTGCAAAAACCTTTAAAAGTTTACATAAAGCACAAAAAAAAAAAAAATTTGCTATGTTGCCCTCAAGTGGAAACCTTTGAAAATTGGGTCGGTTGGGCGATTTTATTTTTTTTTATACCACAGCTGCGCGCAGCCGATGGGGTATGCCTCCGCACCCCCGTCCAAATCCAAACTTTGAATGTACGGGGCATCGTAACCTTTGACCGTTCAACTCTGAAATTTCATTTATGCCCCATAATACATACTTCACCCAAATTACATCAATATCCGATAAGCTGTTCTCAAGTTATCGTGGTAAAGATATTAAGTATGGGTCCTCTTGACCTTTGACCCCTAAACCCCAAAATATGATCAGTTCATTGGTACCTTATAACACTTAGTTCACCCCAGTTACATCAATATCCGATAAGCCGTTCTCATGTTATCGTGGTAAAGACACTAAGTATGGAGCCTTGTGACCTTCGACCTTTGACCTTTTAACCCTGAAATCTGATTGTTTCATTGGTACCTTATAATACATACTTCACCCAAGTAACATCAAAATCAGACCAGCCATTCTTAAGTTAACATGGTAATGAGCCCAAATCAGACATCTATCAGGCCTCGTGACCTTTGACCTTTGAACTCCAAAATCTATTTAGTTCATTGGTGCCATATAATACATACTTCACCCAAGTTACATCCAAATCCAAATGCCTTTCTGAAGTTATTGTGATAACGAGCCGAAATCAGACATGTTTTAGGCCCTGTGACCTTTGACCTTTGAACCCCAAAATCTAATCAGTTCATTGTTGCATCATAATACATACTTCACCCAAGTTACATGAAAATCCAACTGGCCATTCACAAATTATCGCAGTAACGAGCCCAAGTCAGACATATTTTAGGCCCGGTGACCTTTGATCTTTGACCTTTCAACCCCAAAATCTAATCAGTTCATTGTTGCTTCATGATACATACTTCACCAAAGTTACATCAAAATCCAACCGGCCGTTCACAAGTTATCGCAGTAACGAGCCCAAATCAGACATATTTTAGGCCGGTGACCTTTGACCTTTGACCTTTCAACCCCAAAATCTAATCAGTTCATTGTTGCTTCATGATACATACTTCACCAAAGTTACATCAAAATCCAACCGGCCGTTCACAAGTTATCGCAGTAACGAGCCCAAATCAGACATATTTTAGGCCCCGTGACCTTTGACCTTTGAGCTCCAAAATCTTATCAGTTCATTGTTGCGTCATAATACATACTTCACCTAAGTTACATCAAAATCCAACAGGCCATTCACAAGTTATCGCGGTAACGAGCCCAAGTCAGACATATTTTAGGCCTGGTGACCTTTGACCTTTGACCTTTCAGCCCCAAAATCTAATCAGTTCATTGTTGCTTCATAATACAAACTTCACCCAAGTTACATTAAAATCCGACCGGCCGTTCACAAGTTATCGCGGTAACGAGAACCGGTAACAGACGGATGGACGCACGGATGCACGGACGGACAACCCGAAAACATAATGCCTCCGGCAACTTCGTTGCGGAGGCATGAACATTGTGACGCTGTTTTTTCGCAATGTACGGTTGGTCACTTGAGGGCAACATAATTTTTTTAGACCTAATATGAACACATATTTCACATCTTAGAGTAATATCTATGGTTATTTGCTGAATAATGCAAAATCTCATGAAAACATTGTTCATGAAACAATCCTTCTGATAAGATTTCTGGCCAAAAAAAATATTATCTTCATGAATTTGAATGTAACATTTAGCCCATTAGCAGAACGTTATAAATGTAAATTATGTACTTGTTCAAGTATTCATACAATGTTATGATATTCCAGGACACATGAAAGTAGTTGGGGTAAACATTTAACTTGCCTGCATGATAGTATAAATGTGTCAGCAACAAATGTCTGAAATCTGCACAAAATGTTGATCTTAATTGCATATACCGCATTGCAAGATATAGGTACACTTAAAGTCACTACAAGAAATTAATTCAATCAACAAATGTGAAATTTTTCAAAATACTTCTGTGAAGGAAACAGAAATATCAAAATTCATGGCAGTATTTCTACATGGGAAGACGTGGGTTCATATAAGTGTGAATGTATATTGCATTTTTTTTTTGTGCAATGACAATTTAAGGGTGCATAGATTCCTTAGAATTCTTGCAGGGATGCTGCCTGTCAAAAGGCATGTTAACACTTAATTGAACTGTCCAGATCAATGCACAAAGATTTATGAATGTGACTGGTAATCAGGTGAGCATAAACTGGTTAAATTGGTCATTATATCATAACATTAAGATAAATAACAGCTAACAAAAAAGATAGGAGTATAGTCTCAGAGTTTTGTTTTCTTCTGCTTTATCCAACTTGAACTCATAAAGGCAAAAAAAGGGTGACAAGTATGGAAAAGGGATTTCTTGTTATATACATGTTCTCATACTTCTCACATTACACTTCCAGTCTTATAAGTGACAGCAACTAGTACAAAACCAAATGATACATTGTTGTCCTTGTTTGTTTTTACCTGGAATTGTAAATGAACCAGGGGGCATATATAGATGACTCCCGCCATTGACATTAATTGTTTCTCCGGTCACAAAGGCTGCTGCTGGTGATAAGAGGTAAGCTACTGCCGCTGATATCTGGAAGAAAATATCAAATAATCACACAAATATTTACAATGTATTGACTGAAATTAATTTATTTTTATACAATATGTAACATAGACAAAGTTGATATTGATCACATGTTTAATATTTTACTGAAGTAAAACAATTGACCAGAATAAGTAAATCTGCTTGTGTAAGAGACAATTTTCATGGCTCTTTTTGGAATTGATGAAAGTATTTCTAGAAGTCAGAATTCCCATAAAGGCTTCCAGTCATGTAAAAGTCTAGATCTCAAACTGGGAGTGGGTGCTATGTGAAGAAAGAAAGAGAAAG
>JZLH01S0601203.1:2549-16484 GCA_001188425.1 Eucidaris tribuloides
TATGACAGCATATTCATGTAAGAGCCAAATGTTGAGTAAAGTTTGTCATAAAGTGTAACGTAACTAATCACGGAATTGCCCATGTGCAAATTACTATATATATCCAGTCCATAATCTAATTTGATTGCAAAATGGAAATGTTCACAAGTTGGTTCAGCAGATGATCTCGTAAGTTGTTACCATGGAAACCTGAAACCACTTTTGTATATGTGGTATTTTTTTCTCATCCCCTCACCCATTCTGTAAACTTTCCCTAGACCCGTTTTCCTCATGGTGAAGATCAAACTTGGTGTGAGTGGTGGGGTCCGATTGTTAAAGTAGCAGTGATAGTTTCTGAGGAAGTTTCCGATGGCGATTCACCTGTTTTTACCAGGCGCTTCCTTTAAGAGAATGCCAAAGTTTCACTTACACATTGTCAATCATGAATACTGACATGGGTAAACCCCGTATCGCTCAAGACCCTCACAGTTCTGTCAATGCTAATAAAGCTAATAATTGACAAGCCTGTGGCAAGTGGCACAAAGATGGTCTTAATTCTCCCTATCGCATATAGCTGATACCAAGCGATATCACCTCGCGATACCGATATCTGATCGATCGCTCTTGGGATGCATACTTCCGATTCAGGTTAATCGTACAGTCAAACGCACAAAACACATCATTTCGAACCTTGTCAAATTTGTAATATTAATACCTCATACCCAATCAAACATGGATTGACCTGATGAACAATTTTGGAGAATATCTGTGTCACAACTTTCTCGAAAGAAATCTTCCTACGACCGGTAAACAAGGGAATGAACTCAAAACTTTCGCCAGGAAAGCCGCGAATGTATACCTGGTAAGAGAGGAAAGAATGTGACCACGTACGCCGAGTCGGAATGCGAACGCCGGTGTGTGAGGAGTCGATGGCTCCGTTGATGACCTCAATGAAAGGGTTGTTACATGGACGAAGGACTTGGAAAAGATATTTATGAGATTATAAGAAAGATTTTTATGTGATCCACGAGTACTTAAGCATTCGATGTGTATGGCGCGTGCGTAAACCGGAAGTTTATTTGCCAAGAATTAATGGTAAAAAAATTAGAGCGCCACTTGCGTTCAGATTCGGAGAGTTATATGCGATAGCGAGAATTGTAGGTGGGTTTCCCGTTGAATCCGCTGATCCTAGTCATTTTTTAGGAGGTTTCACTTTGATTGTCACAGATTTTACTACACGATACACCATGACTACTCTTTTGCTGCATTCTGGCTTTAAATGTCTATTTTTTAATTTTTCATTTTTGAATTACTGGTACTTTTTGTCATTCCATTCTCAGTACCATTATGTCAAACTTAAATTGGATTTCTTCCCCAATAATTTCGAGATTTACAGGGATCTGTAATACAGGCTCACAAAAACCTTGAGTTGCTGATACTGTGATATTTACAATATAATAAAACTAGATTTTGAATAATTTTTATGCCCCCGCAGACGAAGTCTTGAGGGGGGATTAAGCATTGCACCTATCCGTCTGTCCCCCTAATTGGTTTCCGCGCGATAACTTAAAAAAAATATTTGACGGACTTTAAAATTTTGTGGTGTGTAGGTAGATGACACTGAAATACAGGTCAAGTTCGAATTTGGAGTCTGCAGGTCACAGGTCAAAGGTCACAGCTCATGCAAGTTAGTTTCCACATACTCAGCTCAATATTAACGAAATGCTTACTGATCGCGTTAAACGAGGGCATCCGTGTCCTATGGACACAGCAAATTTCTAGTTTTCTATGTACATGTACTTACGTTGTGCTCACCAATTGCTTAAAAGTCTAATAGTTAATCTATATTTGATTATTACCAAAAGAACGACACAGTAAAAGCTTGAACAAAAATATAACAAAAAAGACACAACATTTAAATGAACGATACATGTTTCGAAGTGGCTCACTTCATCTTCAGTCTGAAAATAATAGAGAGTTGTTGGTATATTTGATTACTTGAAAAAACCTGAAGATTAATATTACAATTAAAATGACTTGAAAATTGTCACTACCCTAACCATGCTTGGGAATGCCCGTAGTCATACTGGGATCTACTGAGTGACGTGTTGCCTTTAATCCAGCCCCTTGCCAAAGCCATTAAGTTGGCTTTAAGCCCTTAATATAGAGCTTCCATGTGCATGTCTGTAACACTATATCCCATCAATAGTCTTGTCATTACCGCCTCTATCTCTTCTAATTGAAAAGAAAAGGAGAGGAAGAAAGAAAAACAGAGACACCAGAGCGAGACAAGTCAGCGTGTGAGCAGAGAGGCGAAAGAATGATTTGAAACTAAATTAGTTGTCATTTGTATAAATTGAGAAAAGTGGACGCTTTGATACAACTGAGTGTTCGGCTTTGTTTGCACAACACTAATGGATCCCAAAGTACATGTAGGTAGTAGGTCTAGGCCATTACAATTTGTGACAATTAGCAACTTTTGTGAATCATTTTGAGATGGCTCTGATTTTCAGGGATATTGCATTCATGATGAAGTTGACTTTGTGCTTTTGTGGATAATTAATTGTCAGTTAATTTGCCGAGGGGGAAAGTGTGAATGATACAGAATGAGATGTTTTTCACATATATGTAGCGGCCATAGCATGATTGCCGTCATGGCAATTAAAGTGATCGACCATACACACAAGAAGAAGTATAAGCGGTAGCGGTGTAGTGCTTCGAATCGGAAGGAAAAATCAGAATCAAAAGATCGGATGGGCCAGATCGACCGATCACTAGGGGAATGGGAAGGTCGGAAATATGCCACATTTCACATTTCTTTTTAGCATCATACGGACCTGAGTATTAGTGCCATTAATGCCCATGATGAAAAACAAACTGCTGACATTTTTTTTTAGCATCATACTGATCTGAATATTAGGGCTATTAATGTTCACTGATGAAAGTTCTTCTGATCTACTGATATGACTTTGAAGATCGGGAAAAAGACGGGGAAAAAGTGAAAAATCTGTGAAATCGGAAGGATTGGATCAGCCGAACCGTGCACTAATTCGCCGAGAATGAGAATTTCTAGTGAAATGGCGTGGCCATGTTTCTAGGCACTGTGTCCATCAACCCTGCACCAGATAGTTCACATGGCTGTGACACACTTGTAAACATGCCCTAGACTAGAGTGTGTGGTATTCCAGCGGAACTGAATGAAAAGTCACATACGTGAGCTTAAAGGCAAGGTTCACCCCTGAAGTTAAGTTGGTTTTAATAAAAGCAGAAAAATGAGAGAAACATATTAATGAAGGTTTGAAGAAAATCCTGAGTTATGGGATTTTAAAGTTTTAAATTTGTGACGTCACATGCGAGCAGCTCCCCATACATGTATTTCATGTGATATAAATTCCACCTGTGGCCATGGCAGGATATGTATTAAAAGTAAACGTCAGACAATTTGTTTTCTTTTTTACCCATGAAAAAAAATGTGTATATATTTCACTGAAACAAATTTGTTAAATTGTCAGTTTGGAAAGTGCACTGCTATTTGCCAAACAAGTTTGCTCAACTGTCTTAAATAAATTCATTATAATTTATCATTGCTGTTTTTTTTTACAAGTGTAAACAATTTGAATACAGCACTCTTCACAATCTCCTTCAGACAGGATTTGTTTCCCCCCCCCCCAAAAAAAAGGAAAGAGGAAAAGGAATAAAGTTGCGTTAAACCCAGTAGTGTAAAGTGTTTCTGTGAATCTGCCTGTTATTTTGCATAATACCCATTCAGAATTTGGGCAGTCTCTCTAACCCCCTTCAGACAGCCCAAATTCGCCGGCTCTGAGCCGGCTCTGCTACTCCTCCACTTTCTGTCTGAATGGTTTACGCCGGCGAAAAGGTGTATTAAGCACGCCCGCTCTGAACCACCTCCGGAGGTGTTTTAGAGCCGGCGAAAAGGAGTAGCTGCTACGCTTCACCTCCTGTCTGAATGAGTTAAGCCGGCGCTGCTACTCATTGCGCAGTGATGCATGCAAAGTTCACCAACATCCGCGCCGAAAAACAAAAGACAATCGCGCGTACAAATATACACTTCCTGTTCCGGTCTCACAAGGTTAGCAGTGACTCCACCTTTTTGGTTGCTGTGTGAATGGTTTATGACGGCGAAAAGGCGTAGCTGCTACGCGAATTCTGTGCTATCTGAAGGGGGTCATCGGAGGGTTTCAAGACCGCTCAGAGCCGCCGCTGCTACACCTTTTTCTGTCTGAATGTGGCTTCTGTGTTGTGTGATAGATCTGCCTGTGTACAGTACACAAGTGCTGTAAACTAAACAATTACACCGTGACACAATGATGGTGTGAATGTTTCACTCATTCTAGGAAAAACCCTGTAAATTCTCTGGATTTGGATCTGTAACATACATGCAAACACAAAGATCAGAAAAAAACATGGTTGAGCCGTAAACAAGATTACAATAGCATGGTACATGTAGTTTCCCTTTTAAATACATCCTTGAATTTTCAAGGTAGAGAAGCAAAACATTTTCTTTATTATTATATTGTTCCTTGAATTTATCAATTGCTCACAAACAAACATATTGGACATTAGGAAGCATACTATACAATGAAATTCAGCTGTTTCACAATGAGTGTAATTTATCACTTGAAATGACAGTAATAGATTAAGCAAGTCTTCCAGATCAACTCACAAAACTGTAACATGTAGTTTGAAAAAAAAAGTGCTTTTCTACAATATAGCATGGCGTCAACAACTACCATATCATCACTGGGCTGTTAAAACCTTGTATCTCAAGAAACAAAATTTTCAGGAGAGCTAAAAAATATTCTTATTTTAACAAATTATGTGCGTTGGCTACTGAAGACTGTGTTTGATAATTAATTATGTTTTAAGATAGTTCAACTCCTGTGGTTTATTGAAAGATGAATTACACCTTAAACTTCACATTTATTAAAAAAAGTCATTTTCACCCAAATTTGAGAAAAAGGTTTTATCAGCCCAGCAACGATATACTGTACACTTGGGTTCTGTGCAAATATGTGCAGAACTGGCAACTGGCAATAAGATTTTTTTCTTTCCGTCATAAAAATTGAAAATATACTTGTCCCCCCCCCCCCCCTGAAAAAAAAGAAGTTTGTTTTCCTAACGTCACAACCCTAAATATGTATATTTTCCCACATTTAAAAGAAACAATTGTCTACAGGCCTTGGTTAAAATTGTGGAAGCCCATGTTAAAAGAACAAAAAAATCAAACTTTGATATTTGATGTACATGTTAGTGTTTGAATGGACAAATAATCACTCTAGAACACCAAACTTTAGAAAGTTATGCTCTCATTAGCAAAATATCCTGTATAGATTTACACCTTACAGAAAAAAATTCTATAAAACAGCAGTCTACGGGCAAAAACCGAAATGATTGCTCATTGATTTTCACTATATGAAAACGCTTAATTTTATGTGTTTTGAACTGCAATTTCAGAGACACTAGTAGCATACAGAATCAGGTAGGTCATGCTTTCATAGTGGAAATATTATCAAACAATGCATTGAAATATAGTGTAGATATTTTTTTCTAATGTGCATGATGTTTTTTCTGCATATGCTGTGTACCATGGACCAACATCCCCATCTTTTATGGAGCCCCACGTGTGTGTGTAGTTCAATAAAATTAAAAGCAAAACACACTTCAGCAATCAAACGTGAGTCAGAATGAGATCATCAGATCTGAACTCATTCTGCTTTAACGAGTATACAATGGGGGTCAAAGGTCACGGACTCGTCAAACGAGGATACAAAGTCTGGTACATCAGTGTTTGGTAAATATTACATGTAGCTTGATGAGAGTCAGTTGTCTGCTTGAGATAATTTAGTTTACTTATCAGAGTACTGTAACCTGAAGTTAATACATAACTATTATATTTCAGGTTTCATCTATCACCTTCAGAATATATTCTTATATACCGGTAGTTAGAATAGAAAATATATATTACTGTAGAATATATATAGTTAGAAACATGCATAGTGAGATTATTTACTGTACATGTACATATTCAATTTTAGTTCCGAGTGTCAAAGTAATTAAGACTTCTTTGTAAACACATTCGATATGTATATCCAAATCTTTTGTATAATCGTTAACTTTTCAGGCTAAAGTAAACAAGAATAACCTTTAATTGTGTGGGGTCATGGGTCAAAAAGTGCAATACACTTTGTGTAATTATATGTCATTTTGTAAATGTTCTGCATGTGTGAGCAGTAAGTGTGATATTCTGCTTCAGTGCACTAATAGTCTAATAATAATTTGTGTGTGTAGTGGATCATAATGGCAGTAATATACATGTATCAGTGTTGCATAGTTTTCAAAACTATATGATTTTATAGTTAGTTAATGGCTAGATAATGAGTTCACACTTGATGGGAATTTTTTTCTCCTCTAACCATTTTCAAACTTTCCAGACCTATTTTCCAAGTCCCTGCGTGTGTGTTTGTGTGTGAAATGGGTCCAAATAGTATAAAATTTCTCTTGACTAAATTTCAAAGAGTATGCCTATAAATTTATGGCGACCATGACATTTTACATCCTGGATTTAGTACAATGCCATTCACTGTTTTGAACCTGTATTATTCATAAGTTTTATGATCTAGTTTGTCGGGTTGTCCTTTTCATTTTTTATTTTAAATTTGTGTACCCCCTATTTCTTTACTGACCTATATCTGTAAGCAAGATGACGTGTATGAATGAGTGAGGTCTTTTTCTCATCAAGGTAAACAGAGTGGAGGTATCACCTAGCAAAAAACCAACAACAAAAAACAAACAAACAAATACAAACAAACAAGCAACCAATCTTTTGTCAATAATTTAAGTCAGTACATTAATTTTTTTTAATAACTTAATGATCTTAATGAAAAAAATTGGGAAGGTCCTCATTTGAGTTGTTCAGTCACCTGGTGTAGAGGAGGGGAGAGGAGGAATAATAAATCTAATTATTGATGTTAATTAATGATGATGATTAATATGAACGAAAGTAATATAATGATGATGATATGATGATTGATGTGACCGTAATGATGATGGATGACTTTGATATGAATGACCGTAATGATGAGTATGATGATATGATAAGATGATGATGAGGATATGATGAATAATGATGACTAATGATGATAATGATATGATAATAAAGTGGAATAATGTAATATACTATAAAATAAAAGAGTGGTGAGTGGTAATAATAATGGAATAATAATAATAGCAATAATAATAAATAAAAATAATAATAATAACTTACAGTATAGTAATGTCATGTAGTTTTATTATTGTGAATATCATCATTATTGTCAATGTCATCATTATTTTCTATTTTTGTGTGCCAGTTCCTTTCAATCTGTCTGCACAATTCGTCATGGAATAATTCTTTGTCGTCTGGTTTTCATTGCAGGTTCATCCCCATCAACTGTTTCTCCGTATACCTCAGAATCGGACTTGGATGATCCAAGAAGTAAGTACAGTTAACTCCTATCATATTGCTCTCATTTCCTTCACACCTAATTCTCAGATACCCCTTTCATACTGACAGCCGAAGCGGAGTTACTCCCGAGTCCAGAAGGACTTACTCCACTTCTGAGGGCAGTATGAAAATTCTGAAAATTTTTCGATCCGGATTCAAAGTGGAGTACTCAACCCACATCAAGAAGAGGGTTATGAGCGGAGTAACTCCTCACTGGAAGTGCGGTATCGGCTTATTGTGGTAATCTCACGCGTGTTTACATTTCCCGTGTTAACATTTTTCTGAAATTTGCTCATTGAGAAACTTGGGCCCCGGGATTCGGCCACACATAATGGGGCAAACTCGCATGTAAACCATGGAAACGAGTGTGAACATACCGCTGCGGTGCTTGCAAGTATGAAAGTTAAATTCGGTCCGCGTTATAAGTGTATCAACTCACTCCGGAGTTACTCTGGAGTGTAGTCCACTTCGCCTTCAGTGTGAAAGCGGTAGTAGTTGAGGAGAGAATTGACGACTTTACTACTTGGCAAACAGTATACATGTACAACTCACTCCATCCAGATGTACTTTTGACCGTCACTACCAGTTGCCGATGTGACTCGGAAGCTTTCAACTTATTAGCTTTGAACCAAGTGGACAAAAGTCAAAAACATCATATGTAGGCATATGGCAAATTTCCAAAGTTATGAGTGTATTCCTCTCAGGCTCAGTGCCACAATAAGAAATGCCAATAGACTTTTAATGTAATGTTCTGAGTAGGGCTGAGTCATCCCGTTTAATAAAATTTCTGTTTAAACGGTGCTCCTGAACGGGCGTTTACCGTTTAAACGATTTTGTCAAGTCGGCAAATCGATGTCAAAAAGAAATGTCGGGAGTTCGTTTTTTTCTGGGTCGGACATTATTAGCGCTACTTATCAAGTTCTGTATTGCGCTAAAAAGGATCGTAGCGATTTTGTTTTTTAAGGTAAAAAATTATTTGCGCTAATATTAAGTTCCGTATTATGCTAAAAAGGATCGTTGGGAGTTCGTTTTTTTAGGATCAAAAATTATTTGCGTTAATATTAAGTTCTGTATTACGCTAGAAAGGATCGCCGGTAGTTGGTTTTCTTGGGTCAGAAATTGTTAGCGCTAATATTTACTTCCGTATTACGCTAGAAAGGATTGTTGGGAGTTTGTTTTTTAGGATAAAAAATTATTAGCACTAATATCAAATTCTGCATTACGCTAGAAAGGATCGTTGGGAGTTCGTTTTTTAGGATCAGAAATTATTAGCACTAATATTAAATTCTGTATTATGCTAAAAAGAAATTGCGGAGTTTGATTTTGGATGTCTTGTTTTAGAATAGAACAAAGGGTAAAAATCATTTACACGTACACGGAAATTTGTAAATGTTTACACCCTCTGACAGGCATGTAAACGGTAAACGACTGTCATAACTCATCCCTAGTTCTGAGTATGGTACAGGAAGGGTTAAATGTTAGTTTATCTGCTGCTGATTGTGGAGAAAGTGCAGGTGAGCTTGGTATCACCAGAGTATCATTTCAATAACAGACATAATAATAATAATAAGAAGAAATGTTTATTAACTACGTAATGAAATTAGTATCATAATGTGTTGTACAGTGTACATGTACACTCAACAAATATTAAACACAAAAGTAAAAAACTTTCCTATTTTGCTTCATATACATGTTTCCTGTCTGTAGTATTCTTAAGTTGCCATTGATATACTGGAGTTGTTTCATTTCTGTTCAATTATTATAACAAATATTGTAATTCATGTGTGTGTACATGTACATACATGTGGAAATATACTGCATTGTTTTGACATTGTGTATTGACTTTGTTGTTGGGTAATAAAATATATATTTGTGAATTTCGCCATACAAACATTTAAGTCTTATATATAATTTGTAGTTAATGCAAAATGTGAAAAGCAGGACATTTACATACATACTGCAGCCAAAAATGACATACATGTATGTTGCGGAAAATCGCAACTCTCAGAGAAAAGGTAAACTGCACAAAATGATCAATTAATTTTAATAATGAATGATTTGCAAATGCATGTACTGCCGCGCTGTTGATCCTTTCATGTACACACGATTTTCAACGATATCTCCATTGATCAATTCTCAGATTAATACACATCTGAACTTAGCGTGCATCTCATAAGGTCTCGCTCCATTGCTCGCACGCACATAGAACAAACATGGTCTGAAACCCTCTTCATTGTTTGGGTGCCTTTATGCCCTTTGAGATTCGTATTACATTTAGTGTTATTGTCCTTCGCTGCCTTTCCCACATTAGTCTTGTTCAAGGCAGGGTTAAGATCGTGAGAGCGAGTTTTAAAATCTTGCACAATGTTTTGATCAGGTGCAGTGGTAAAAAATCTAGGTTTTGTCACATGTAGAACTACTAACTTCATTTATCAGTTGTAATTGCTGTTCAGTATAAGTCTGCACATACATTAGTTGTGTTGGAATCGGGCATGTAGTCACCGGAGGTGGGGGGCACATGGGGGTGGGGCTTCCCCAAAATTTCAAAGTTTGTTTTGAACAAACAAAAAGTAATTCAAAAGTACCATTTGTCCATCTTAGCCCTCTTAGATAAAGCAAAGATTACCGAAGGGAAGGGAAATGCTCCCTCCCCTTAGACCCCTCCCCCAGGATGATGATCAATCTTCAGTTTTATGCCCCGTTCCCCCAACATCTAACTCTGGCTATGGACCTAGTTGGAACTTGGAAATATTACACATTGGTCCGGCTGAGAAAATTAAGGATAAAAAAGCATTGAATAAGACTGGGTTACTTTCTCTGAGTGTTACAGCATTACTGTATGTAGGCCTACTGTATGTGTTGTGTGATCATTTTGAGTGTACGTAGCTGCAGCATGGGATCCATTCGTGATGAGGCAGTTATCATTATGAGCGCCACCTATTGTTATTCTAATCGTAGACAAGCACCTATCCCAAGAGTCAATGCCATAAAAGCAAAGATGACGACGATACACCCTGTGAATTGATAGCGAAACGACAAGGAAAAAAAACCCCAAAATGTCAACAAACATTTGAAATAAAGTGTGTGCACTGATTTTGGCTCCCACACATCACGTACATCCGGTATAGAGAGAATAATTGAATTGCCCTTAGTCCCATTTATATAAACAGTGTGATTGCTTATCTCTAGCTCTGTGAATGTGATAAGTGGATTAGAATTAAGAGAGCATGTAGGCTACATGTATGTCTCTTATGCCAGTGCAGTGTGTAGTTGCCTTTGTATTGTTCACTTTGCAGAAATGATTTATTTTATTAAAGTACAGTATAAAGTCACCATTATTCTACACATGAGATACAGATATTTTGTCAATGCAGACAATGATATTATGTACAGAGTAATGTTAACCCGTTGGAGACTAAGTATGAGTTAACTCCTCTTCGGGTCTGTGGAAAAGGTGTGTTATAGTGAAATCAAATTGTCTCCAACGGGTTAATGCTAATCCTACACCTGACTTGGTTGCTTTGAACACTGAAGAAAAAAGTTGAATGACAAAGAATTATGGTTCAGGTTATAGTTTAGTATTTACTTTAGTGCCGGGTGACAGTTCTGTTTAAGGTTAAGGGTAGGGTTAGGTTGAACTTGAAGTACTTCAGGGATTGTTGTAGTAACAAATGTTGTGATGGAAAAAAAAAGATCCTCAGTCAACTGTCATTGGGGAGTTTTTTCCTCTTCATTCAAATGGAACATCTCCATTATGCAGCCTTCATCAAATATACATAACATCTATTGCAAGAACTCCACCCATACATGTATCATGTTGCTTGTTAATTCAAAACATTTAAGTCTTTGATAAGACTTTTGAATTCTTTCTTTACCCTAAGGTCAAACTTGGTCATCATTTCAGCTCATTCTACATTCAAATCAATCCCTAATGCTTATACCTAGTACTGTATGTATTCCTTAAACCTGCCCAAATATAGCGTCTCAATATAAACTGTTTCCCCCTTAAAAAACAATTATTCTAATTCAAGGATTTTCAGGGGTTTAAATATCTAAGTCATCGGCACTTGCAACGATCTGCATGCAATTAGATCAATTTCCCTGTCTCGACTCTGTCCTTATCACACTCTTGTTAAAGCTGTGGCAGGTTTATAATGGGAAATTATTACTTTGGCATACGCCTGTTATTTTTAGCATTGTCACTTTTGGGGGCTTGATTCGTATCATTGTGCCAAGCAGGAAACAAACGCTTTTAGGTTTATTTGGCACTAGATTATGATGGCGTGGTGTAACTGTTTCAAGTCGGAACGCAAAACGAAGAATGACTCCTAATCGGACAATCAGACACATTAACTTGTTCTCACAAACAGCTCTGAGTCACGTCATACCGGCAAAAACATGTATGTCATTGAAACAAAAAGCATGATTAAACCAGACGTCTATTTGTTTCATTAGTTAAAACAACCACTAGAGCAATTTACACTGCTTATAAGTTCCACCCTTTTCAAATACGCTTAAACACAAACATTATGGACAATAAAACAATTGTAGAACTCTGATATCTGGGCTCTATAATAATGATGTTTAAATGGATAATAAACAATTAGGAATAGAGAAGTTTTGATCATTATTATGTATCTTTAACAAGATATCCATCACTAAGATAATAAACATCAAGACTACAGTCTATTGGGAAATATATGTATTAAAAAAACCCAATCATTTAGTAAATTTTCACTTTTCTAAAGCATTTATGAACAGGTACAAGTAACGGCAAAGATGATTTTGAATGCTTTTCTGAAAGAATGGACTCACCTTCTCAACTGACATCTGAGATAAAAAAAAATGTTGAAATTAATTTACAAACCAATGGGTAGTTTCCCACATTCTCATCCCCAAATGTGGCAGAGGTAGTTGCCAATTCAAGAATCCTCCATAAGTAAGATATAATAGACTTTGAACAATCATATTTGTTCATATTTTCACTAATATTTTCCTTTTCTTTTTGCATTGTATTATCTGAATGCAGATATATGTTTGATTTCTATTACCTTTAAAAATTTGATTTACATGTTGTTCAAAGTACACAAATTTTAATTTTTAATTTTTTTAAGTACATAATTTTTACGTACACATACACACAATTCATGATCTTCATTCATTGTATATATGCACAGTTTATTTGGAAGTAGGTCTACATGTCTAAACTTGAAATGCAGGTATTGTAGCAGTTTTCCGAGCAGATAACATGTCCACAGTTATTATATGTTGTATGCTGCCCCCAGGAGACCATTGAGAGGAAATAACTAGTTTGGATTCCTGTGGGGCCTGTATAATGTTCATTATGTCATAAAATATAGACCTAGTTACTAAAGATCTATATATTTTTTATTTACTTAAAAGTTTGACTCACTTCCATACCAAATTGATGGATTTCAAGTTTTTCCCTTTTTCAAATTTGAATTTGGGAAGTAAAAAAAAAATCAAAAGGAAGTTCTGTGTGAATCATGCTTGCCAGTAGTTGAAACAAAATCAAGCATTACTGTTTGTACATGCATAGTCATACACCTTATAGAATAGCTTTTCACATCATTATTGGCTTAACCTGGTTGGAAATAATTTGATTTGTAACATGCATTTTCCTTAGACCCAAACCAGAGATATCTCGTTCTTACTCCATTTGGTTAAAAGCAGATTTTTGAATTTTATTTAAATAGTAATTTTGTTATGAACTTGTCAAATTACAGTTTGCCACTGAATGCCTGATATATTTCATACTTTTTCATATATTGCTTTTAATTTTTGTTCCACTCATCCCCAAAATGTTAAAATCAAAATTTGTGAGTCAAACACACATCTTGGCTATTATACACCTTATTTACAGGTTCATGTACATGTAGGTTTACTGTCCTTAGTGTCCTATACTTTTATAAGTCATTATTTCATTGGATATGCCCAGAATTTCACTGAATAAATTTGTAGGATACTGGAAAAGAATTGGTAAAATCTGTGGTATATACCATTTACAAGTTACATTCTTGCTATTGGTTTTTGTCTCGCCTGCGTAGCGGAGCGAGACATACATGTACTATTTCCGGCGTCGGCGTAGGCGTAGATGTAGGCGTAGATGTCGGCGTAGGCTTCGTCAACAATTGTGTTGTACACCCAATAACTTTCTATAGCCTCGAGGTGGGATCACCAAATTCATACCAGAGGTCCATCTCTTGAAGGCACAGGTCAAGTTCGAATATGAGTCGAATTTGAATAAGGTCAAAGGTCAAAGGTCAATGAACTTTCCATGACTGGCACTGTGCTACATGTATGTTGTACACACAATAACATTCTATACCTTCGAGGTAGGATTGCCAAATTCATACAAGAGGTCCATCTCTTGAAGGTGCAGATCAAGTTCGAATGTGAGTTGAATTTGATTAAGGTCAAAGGTCAAAGGT